>CAUYPK010125514.1:0-48554 GCA_963574355.1 Loris lydekkerianus
GGAAAGGGCCAAGGAAGGGGAAGGGAGGGGGGAGGTTTTGGTGGAGGGAAGGTAATGGGTGGGGCCACATCTATGGTGCATCTTAGAATGGGTACAGGCGATTGCACTAATGTACACAGCTATGATTTAACAATAAAAAAATTAAAAAATTAAAAAAAATAAATAAAGAGCTATGATTGGTTTTATGGTAACACAGTGTCAAAATACATTGAACAATTGAGTGAATTATTTTGTATTCTAATTATACTTAAATAAATTTGAAAAATACATTATGGAATTTTTCACAAGTTTCTAAGAACACAAAGAACTAAAGATAACAGAAGACAAATGACAACTTCTTAATATATGTTTTCTTAGCATTTAATCAAATAAAAATGAAATATTGAGCACTTCATAGCTCATTGCAATCTGTGATTCTTGCATTGAGCACATATTATATCAGACATGTTCTGATGCTGAATATACAGAAAACAAAAATAGATGTAGCCCTAGGATTTTTATTCTGGTGGGAAACAATAGATGATAAACACATAAATAATTTCAGGTAGTGATAAGCATATTAAAAAGGAAATAGTATAATGACTAAGGGACTCTTGACTACTTGAGCTAGAATAGTCAGGGAGGCCTCTATAAAGAAATAACATTTAGGCTGGGTGCATGGGCCTATACCTGGAGTCCTGGCATTTTGGTAGTCAGAGATATGTGGCTTGCTTGAAGCCAGAAGTCTGAGAACAGCTTAAACAAGAGTGAGACCCCTTCTCTACAAGAAATATAATTATTAGCTGGGTGTGGTGATGTGTGCGTATAGTCTTAGTTATTGGGGGAATTGATATAGGAGGATTGCTTAAGGAAAAGAATTTGAGGTTGCAGTGGGCTATGATGACAGCACTCACTCTATCTTAGACAACAGAGTGAGACCCTATTTCAGGAAAAAAAGAAAAGACATTTAAGCTGAGATATATGTTTTTAACATAGTTTTTCTAAGGCATAATGCAAGGCAATGTTCATTGATAAATAAGTTCCATAGAAAATTAAAAAATAGAGAGATAAATGTATTACAGGGTAGATTTGTTTGTAAGGTATAATTAGTTTACAAGGATCCTAATCAGGTACTGGATACCCAGAAACACTAGCAAGGGACAAATATGGGAACCACTCCACAAAATCTGCTTCAATCTTTTCTTTTTTCTTCTCTGCTATACAAAATTCAAATTCAATCCTCCTCTCTTATGTTCTTATGGAATCTCTTATACCTTTAATATTCATCATGTGCCACTGCAATTGTTCATAGACAGGTCTATTCTTCAGTTATATTAACATTATCTTCAAAATACAAGCTTGTATTAATCAACCCCCAACATTGTAGATATTCAAAATGTCTCAAAGTTTGAGTTAGTCACTATTTTAATAGTCACTAAATTTATTTTCTGACTCTATCCTTATGCCCTCTACATACCTTCAAAAGAGAGCAATTAAACATTTTTCATTCAAGAAATCCAGAAAGTTCCAATGTGTATACTGCATATCACCTCCAAAATGTGAGCTTCTAGAAAATATAACTATATTTGCATATACTAGATCATTTTTTAATGTATTCACTGTAAAATCAATGGACACATAGGCTATAAAATGTTAAGAGGCATAATATTTAGAAGTTACATCTATTAACTCTGGAGACATTCTGCCTATGTTCAAATTCTTACTTAAGTTCAAATGCCAACTCTGCCACTTAGGCAATAAATTTAAACTTTCTGTGTTTCAGTTTCTTTATGTGTAAAATTAGGACAATAGTGTCTCTCTCATGAGATTTCTGTAAAGATGAAATAAGTAAATACTTGAAAAAGGTTTGAATATTATCTGGATTACGGGATGTGCACATTTAAAAGAGCTATTATTGTCACTACAGTGTGATTACTTAGATGAGATTTTATAAAATGGAGCTCTATGGGTTTGAGATGAGCAAAAATTAATGAAGGAAAAGATACATTTCTATAAAAGAGGAAAGTAGCCTTCTTTATTTGGGCTACTCTTTTCTCTATCCCTTCTATTGAATCACTCCTGTTCATGCTCAGTTTTAAACTTTCCTTTTCAGCATTTCTTTTATAACCAAGTCTTACTGTGAATTTGAGTTGTAATATTCTATAAATGATATACTAGCATAAAAACAAATTGAAATGTTTTGTTTTCCATTTAAGTCTAAGTTTAGGTAAACAGTTTTTTCCTTGATGTTCCAAAGATACATTAATTTTACATTTATAATTAAAACATGATTTTTCAAGTAAGTTTTACATTTTAAGAAGAGATTCTTTTATTTGGATATTTTAAAAATGTATTCCTAAAATATAACAAACAAAATATGTTTTTGAAGGAAAAAAAAAAGCATAACCCTTATTATAATCATTTGATTTTATAGTCAATCAACTAAAATGTCTTTCAAACTACTCTCTTGTGAATGTATATAAATAATTTTTTCTTTTATTTCAATAGATGATTTGTCATTGACTTGCTTGGAGCAAAACAAAATTCTCAGCTAAAAGGATGATGTGAAAGTCATTTAAACTGTAAGAACCTAACAAGTTTACATCCATTTAGAAAAATGACCTTAAGAAATAATTGAAATTGTTGAAAACCTAATGTTTTGTTTAATGATAATAAGTTGAATGTCATTTTTGTTGCTCTACTTTTTTTAATGAGATAACAATAGAGAAGGAATTTGCTAAATTATCATTATTATCATCATAATTATCAAGGTACATTTTTATTGTTTATAATTTATTTCAGTGCATTCTATGGTTTCTTTGTAGACTTTTCAGATAATAATCCACTTTGTTAGTGAATATAAAACAAGAGAGCTTCATTTGAATAATCTTTAAACCAAGGCTTTATTAAGCAGAATTCCTTACTTCTTTCTCTGTGTGAAAAGAAGCACATTATATTCTAAGTAGGCATGTTTACTCCTAGGCTAACTATCATTGGCACAACATCGATTATTAGCACTGCTTGAAGAAGCAAACATGATATATAGAAAAAAGCTAATTTCTAAGATAACTAGCTTCATAGCAGTAAAGAAATTTTGTAGGTTAAAATCAATATCTGGATTTCAGCCAAAAATATGTAGGTAGTTTATATCAAAAATAAAGAACAAAGGTAAAATTGCTCCACAGAAATAATAACTTGAAATAATTTTATACCATAATTTCATTTGGTTTTGTAATTTATCCATATATAAAGAAAACATGTATTAATCAGTCATAAATCATATTTTAGTTCTTTAGTCTAAGCATTAAGTTCCTTTCATTATGTTCTTTCTAAATCATAAGAAGTATATTTATTACTGAACTTTTTGTCCTAGTGCTTGGTGCAATGCTTTGGTGACATAAAAATGGTACTTAATAAATGTTCATTGTTAATTCCCCCTTCTGAACATTTCATTTATTGGCCTTTTTCTTGGTAAGACATGGTTCATTATGCCTTTCTATTTGGCCAACAGTAAAAGACACTATTTAAGCAACTATGTAAAAAGACACTATTTAAGCAACTACTGGGACCAGAAAAGATACTGCTTATTTCTATATTTACAGAAATATGCTTTATGCTCCAATCAATTTAATTTTATGATCATGGTAGATTAGTGTAAGGCTTAGCAAATGCTATATTTAGTAACTATCATGGACAGAGCAGAATACACAAATAGAATCTATTAAATATATGTCCATTTATATAAACTAAATTTACAGCTCAAAAAATGTTTACCATTATTGATATGTCTTTATATCCTGGTGACAAACAGTGTAAAGAAGAAAGATCTATGATTCATAGCATTTATTTTAAAAATAAAAGATATAGTGAGTTCTATTTCTTAGGCGAATTGATCATTTAAGCACAATTTTCATAGTAATGTGTAATTGCTCCCAAAATCACTAACCCACTCAACAGCACTTTAAGTAAACTCTTATCCGCAGTTGCATTTCCCTTTCTTGACATTGTCTCTTAATTCTATTATTAGAACAATCATCACATAAACCTTTTCTTAGTATTTGTGTTTTCTAAATTAAATCAACATGAAATATAAGTAGTTAATTTTTTCAGGAAATAAGAGAAATGCTTTATGAAGCGATAAATAATATAACCCAGTGCTAAGTAATTAAAGTTACAGCTCACACTATTTTGACCAATCAGTTGTAATTAGTTGTATTTGGCAAAAGTCAATTAGTACATCCTTAATAGATTAACAATTTATATTTAATTATCATATAAATAACACCAACTCCTAGATTGATAGTTATTATATCAACTAATTAAAACCAAAGTTAAAAGGTAACTTAATATGTATTCTGTTAATGAAATGAAACTTCTTGGAGAAAAAAGTAGATAAAACTGGGCCTTGATAGTTTTTTTTTTTTTTTTTTAATTTTGGATTTTTACTAAACTAAACATGTTGTATGACTGCCTTTGAAAGTGAATAATACAGAAAATGAAGTGAATTTCATTGATTATGTATTTAAATGCAATATAAAGTAAAATATACATACATGTACATATTATTAATTGTGAATAAAAGATTAAGCATTATCCCCAGAGCTTTTGGATTTCAATTAAAATTTTTCATGTATTAAACACTTATAATTCTGAAATGCTGAAGGTACAAATCTGAGTAAGGTCTCTGCCTTGGAAAGGATGCAGTATATTGGGCAAAGACAACTACAGTCAAATGGATACCATGTGGTAATTACTATAAGGGAGGCATGGAAAAAATCCTGCAGAAGAATTTAATAAGAGGAAGATAACTTTGTTATAAAATCTGGAGAGGCTTAATGGAGGAAGTGATAATGAGCTGTGTCTGGACATAGGTAGAATTTTCTAAGAAAAGAAGGGAATAAAATACATTCTGTACAAATGCAAAGATTTAAAGACATGAAAGGTGATGAGTACATTGGATACTTTTTTCTTCCATTCTTGGGATACTTTACTAAGAAGAGTATGTTCCAGCTCCATCCATGTAAACAAAAAGGAGGTAAAGTCACCATCTTTCTTTAAGGATGCAGAATATTCCACGGTATACATATACCACAATTTATTAGTCCATTCATGGATAGATGGGCACTAGGGTTTTTTCCATGACTTAGCAATTGTGAATAGGGCTGCAATGAATATTCTGGTGCAAATATCTTTGTTGTGATATGATTTTTGGCCTTCTGGGTATATGCCCAGTAGAGGAATTACAGGATTGAATGGAAGGTCTATTTTTAGACCTTTAGGTCTGTGAAACTAGTGTATGATGCCCCATGATCATACCAATGTACATAGCTATGATTTAATAATAAAAAAAAAAAAAATCGGATGAGATCACCTATTAAAAAAAAATAATAATAAAGAGAGAAAATAGAAGCCCCAGATGCAACTACATGTATAGACACAGACTACCACCTCTAATCCTGTTGGATAGCTCTTTCTCTGGTCTAAGGTCGTTTCCTCATATTTGTGCACTGAACGGGGCCCAGCTGAACCCAGCACAGGATGCTTTTAAATGCCTAGAGTTCTCTGTGTAGCTCTCTGCTCCTTTGCACGCTCTCCTGAGAATGCTGACTGCTTCATTCTGCCCAGTTCAGGGAGTCTGCAGCCTCCACTTAGTTTCTGTCTCCCCACCCCATGATGTGAAATTTTTGTCAAAACAGTAAACCGGAGCAATCATAAGCCTACCTCATTTACTTCCTGTCTTTCTATGGTCACTGTTATTTTGTTGCCTGAAGTCTAATATATTGAAAACCATTGTTTTTCCAATGGTTTTTCCAATTTATTTATTTATTGGTTGTTTCAGGCTGGAGGGTAAATATGGTCCCTATTATTCCAACTTTGCAAAGCAGAAGTTTCTCCTGTCTTCTTTTGTAAAAAGAATTTCCTAATTTTCCAATAGACAAAATAAGAGCTTACTTGGGTATACAATCTGTTCCTTACATGTTTGCTTGCTGAAGACAGGGTTTTCCAAATTATTTTCCTGAGCAGTCTTCCTGTTCCATTGTCTAAACAGTGGCAACACATCTTTTCTCGGCCCCCTGTTGATCCCTGGAAGAGCATAACAATTTAATTGATAACATTCTTTTGATTGCACAGTTTTCAATTACTCTTGGCAGCTTTCTTTTTAGCGATGTTCTCCCTTAACACCTCAATTGCAGTCCCAGAGAAGAAGCCCCACTCCTTTCAGGAAAGGAACCTCTGAAGAAAGCTTTTGGGAGATGAATGATCTATAGAAGGTGTCTTCCAGCTGCAATTTAATGTGTTGAGCTGAAGAGAGAGCCTAACTCATTTGATTTCCGATTGCTATGATAGTACCGTCTCCCTAAGCACGGTAAAAAGCTAAGGTCAGCTGCAGCTAATCATCATAGGATTTTAACTTCAAAAAAACGAAATAGAAAGTTTTATGTAATGCCCTTCATAGATTTATAAAGAGCATTACGTTTCCAATTTCAAGGCAGATTGAAATCATCATTCAGTCTCAGTCTAAAAGGTGAGCTAATACTCATCTCAAGATGTTTCCTGTTCTTAGCATGTATATACCTCAATGCATTTGTGAGGATTACTGAGCTCTCATTTTTTGTTTTTGCTTTTCATTTTTCCTTTGTGTAAAATATGTATATGTGAAACTTAGTAAATGTGGAATGTAAATGTCTTGGCACAGTAACTAAGAAAATGCCAGGAAGGCTATGTTAATCAGAGTGATGAAAATGTGTCAAACGGTCTATGAAACTAGTGTATGGTGCCCCATGATCACATAAATGTACACAGCTATGATTTAATTAAAAAAAAAAAAAAAAGAACTGGTGACCGCTTCCACAAGCTTGGTGTACAGTCACCTACAGGTTATTGTTTGACTATATAATTAATTATAATTTTTAACCATAGGTTTTATGTATATGGGAATTAAGATTGCTTAGTTAGATAAGTTCATTTTCCAGATAAGAAAATGATGAGTCAGTGAAGGTAGCCAATATTTCAAGGACATACAGTCACAAATCTGAACTAAGTTCTGGATCTTAAGTCAATGCATTTTTTATTACAATAGGCTGTCACTCAATTGCAGATTCTTTTTCTTGGCTAACATTCAGCTCTCTCAGAGGAAAATAGGTCTTATAAATATTATTTATTTTAAGCTCTATAAATCTTACTTTCTAACTTCTTAACAGAATAATTTTTTAGTGGTATAAAAATTATAAATGTTTAATATAGTATTCAATCAATACAGAAGACCTCCAATGATGCTAGTTCTTTTATCGTATCTTCTCTATTCAAGGTGACTTACATTTTTTTCTTCATAAGTATTCTTTATCCTTGAAAATCACTGGAAGAATGAGAAAATGTTTTTCATGTTAGCATAATCAACATCTTTTTTCTTAAGCATGATGTACCCTTTCAATCTGCAGATTTTATTTTTTCCCCTTTAATTTGGGTAAATATTCTCCACTGGAGGTGTGCACAGGTTTTTTTGTGCGGTATTGTTTTTTAATGGAATTTTGTGAAATATATCTATATCAGAATTTTGTACACCAAGTTGGAACTATACTTTATAATTATTCTATCCTCAAATGATGAATCACACTGGTATTTCTTTCTCTGTAGAGTTCCAGAAATGTTGTCAGTGCTAGGTTTTGGTATATACTTTAATGCCTTTCCTTCTGATTTTTCCCACTCTCTACTCATTACTTTCTGTTTCTTTTCTTCCATTTTTGGAGATAGTATAGAACATTCCCAACATTTTTTCTTCCCCTAATTTCCTGGGAAGTATGGATAAATTTAAGAGCCTCAACTTTCTGTTTTATATTTTTACCTCCATTTTCGTTCAAATATAGTTCAATAAGTTTTTTTTCTCTTTTCTTCATATCTGGTTCTTGCTGTTAAAATTTGAAATTTTGGTGCTATTACTCTTCCTGTTGATTCCATGGAGTGATAGGGAAAGAACATTTGTGATTTGTCTTGAGACCACTGTTGTTGCTAATAATGTAGATCTCCTCCCGAATTGTGTGTGTGCATTTCATTCATTTTATTATTACAACTATAAGTTAATTTTGCTTTATAATTAAAGGGTTTCAGTGTTCTTAGTCAGGATTTGACCAGCCCATTTTATTGTTAATAGATTATTGGGCCAGTTCCGATATGTCAGTAGGCCTAGTGTATCTCAATGCTTCTACTATATATAGAAGGTCTTTAGTCTTTGTTTATACACTGCTCGAAGTTGCCTTTAAAGTCTTTATTGAATGACTTTTAAAGAGATTTGCTTCTATCCTACTCTCTGAAAATGCTTGCTTTCTACTTACTATTCAGCTTAGAGCTGATAGAGCTACAGCCCTCTATAAAAACACCATCTGCATTCCATTGACCTACAAATTAGCCTCTTAAGTGCTTTTTAGAATGCCAATAAATTGTTTTATGTTAGTATGTCTCAATGTTTTGTCTAGATTATCTATCCTTGCAAATTTCGTAACCTGTTAGGGCATTTTAAATGAATTTTCATGCGTATATTACTTTAGTGTAAAAATTAAGTGCATTTGGGAGTTTTAATAAATTCTCGTTCATTTAAAAACTATTTATTGTGATGGCTTTTTTTTTTTTTATATATGTCAGCTTGACTAGTTTACAGCTCTCAGTTATTTAATCAAACACACAAAACCACAGGGTTTTGTGGTAAAATTTTCCAAATATGCTTAGGATCCCCGATCAGTTGACTTTGAACAAGGGAGATATGAGAGAGATTATCCTAGATAATCTGAGTGGGTCTCAGTTAATCAGTTGGAGGTCATAAAAATAGAGAATGTGCATGGAAAGAGAGAGACAGAGAAAGAGAAAACACCATCTTTGTTGCCTGTGGACAATGGCTTTGATAGGTGTCTGAGAAGTTCCACCTTGCTGTGTGTCTTCCCTTCCTGTCTATGGGTTTTGGAACTGTGTAACCAGCTTCTACCATTGTGTGAACTACTTTTTAAAAATAAATATCTATATTTTTTAAATTGAATTTGCGTCCTGGGTTGATTCCTGACTGTATAATTATGCTTTCTTAAGTTTTATAATAGTGTCATAAGATGAAGCAAGCTCTACAAAAATTTAAGCAAAAAGAAAAATATTAAGACTATAGAATGGTAACTTCTGAAGCAGAGTTTCAAAGTCTGTATGGTCTACTAATTAAATGACATAGCAATTTTAAAAACTACCTCCTAAATAACAATGTTGCAGATAATCTTAACAGTAAAGATTTGGAGGAAGTATCTTGATTGCATAATACACAGAGGTTCAAATCATGCTTTCTGAATTCTAAGAGTAGCAGGGAATCTACCACTCTAGTTAGAGGTGCTAGCGAGAGGCTAAGGTTGCTGGGGTTGAGCTGAAGAGGCTCTAGATCCTCTTCCTGATACTCCCAAGTGGTTCTTTATTTATTTAATTTACATATAAGACTTTGTATGATTTTGTTCGAAATCCATTGGTCTTCTTTAACGCCGTATGTACACACACATTGATTACCTATATACGAAGTATTTTATATGCAGTGTATATATATGACCAACACAAGACCAAGAAAATTTAAGTGAGTAGTCTAAACCTCATGTTTGGCAGAGGTGAAATTAGAACCCATATCTTCTGATTACAAACTTAGAGCACAGTTTATGTATTTAATAATCTGTTATTAACTTTAAGAGTAAATTCTTTGATGGGATCCATGTGTTATTTATATACGTACATTAGAGATTTTAAATTTAATTACACAGCTAAAAAGGACACACAGATCCAAAACAGTATGTGAATGACACTACATTATAAGGCAGGAAATAAATCCTATTGCATTTGAGTAGAATTAAAAATCAACATCGGGTATAAGGCTTTCTCGACAAACTTGAATTTATACTGAGTCTTAATGTTTTACTAGCATTTTAATATTCAGTAATCAAGAGGCAAAGAATGTGTACAGAATGCACCATAAAAACAGTGGAAGAAATTCATTTCTATTTCCCCCCCAATAAATATTAATTTAGTACCTACCACGTTCCTGGCATGGAATACACACTGATGATGATTATAAAAAAGAAAAATACCAGCCCTAAGAGGCTTACATTCTCAGGATGTAATTGGTAAGTACATTGCCATACTTGTTGGGTTAGAAAGTTGGGATGAAGAGCAAAGAGAGTAAAGAAAGAAAAATGGGTAGGGCTTAGATTCTGAGAGGTCTGGGAAACCAGGTTGTAGCACCTGAAATATGACCTGGCACTGAGGTGGAGAAATGGAGATGAGTTGAAAGTAATTGCAGTCTTGTAAAGAGGAAATGATCAGTAAATAAAGTGGGTCAAGTGGCATATTTAGTTTTCTGCTATAACTGTAATGAATTTTCATAAACTCAGTGGCTTAAAGCAACACAAATTTATTATCTTGTGGCTTGACACATGAATCTCCCTGGGCTAAAATCAAAAGCAGGGCTGCCTTCTTTCTGGAGACCTTAGGGGAAAATCTATTTCCTTATCATTTCTAACTTCTAGAGGTGGATTAAGATCAAACCCCTCCCCACCCCAGGTCATTATCCATATAATTTTCAAGCAAGTTCCCATTGGTGCCCACACATCACCAACATATAAGACCCTAACTAGGAAATAAGAATTGAGAAATACAGGCCTAAAGCTAGGCACTGCCAACTTGCACCTGCACGAGGCTAATAGAAGCCTGTGTGAAGTATTTTGCTGTAATAGTTTTATATTAATAGGGCGAGAGGATTTGATTTTGAAGTGATTCATAGAAGTGTACAGTACAGCCAACATATTGCCCCATTCAGGTCTATTTATGCCCTTCCTTAAGCCCAGTCTATGACACAAAGTCTTACTCCAGGTGCTAGCCAGCAAATATATTTACAAATATGTAGTGAAAGAAGATTAGTAAACCACAGTTCTTATTGTTGTAGCCGGTCTTGAAGCTGCTAACTGCTTTTAATCATCTACCTCTTCCATCACTGATTCTGAGTATTCCTTACCTTTGCATGGCACTTGAGCAAATAAGAGTTGCTGTCCTGAACCTGCATCCCTAAATGTTGTGAGGTCTAAGTTGACTCGCTCTTTTTTGTGGCTTGATTGTTCAAATAGCCCTCTCACCATTCTCTCTGGACATAGAAGAATCAGAGGTCATTCTGATGAAGCCCCTGAATGTCAAATGTATTCCTCCCGTCTCCCAGTTTTAGCACCATCAGTGTGTCCTCATGGAAATCAGTTTAATAATTCCTTTCTTTGCCTGTTGATATAGTCAAGGATCCAGTTGATCCAAAATTTGAGAAATAGAAAAACATCAGGTAGAATATAAGATTGTAAGGACAAAAGAAAACAAATTTGGCGAGCTGGGTTGCAGGAAGTGATGGTGAGAGATCCCAACCCTACTTCTTCCTCTTAGCTCTGGATCATGAATTCCAGCCTCTTCAACATAGGACTATGTATCATGAGCTGGTGGAGAGTAAGTTTCTGTCATGGAGGACAGGGCTCCACCTATCCAGGGGTTGTCCCTAAGAACATGCCTTCATGAAGGTATTCTTTGTTCTATCATACAGGCCGCTTTGGGTGAAAGTACACTATTTTTCTTGTGAAAAATAGATCTCATAGGCACATATCTACTGTCACAACTACTTTACTATGAAATAAAACTTTTTTTTTCTATTTTTTTTATTATAGATAAAAATATGCACCATAGATGTGGCCCAACCCATCACCCTCCCTCCACCCAAACCTCCCCCCTCCCTTCCCCTTCCTAAGTACAGTGTAGGATATTGTGACAATAAAACAGTGAGGCACTATGTAAACTCTCAACTTAGGACACTGGTAGGGAAGTCTGAGGAGGTTAAGAGAGGTTAAGAGAAATCTGTAATTGTCATCTCCATTTACTATAAATAGTCATCATATCTAGAGTGGAAAGGGGTCTGATATACTGCACATACCTGCCATAAAGTGACACTGGACTTTTCTGGCAATTGTGTCATATTGAGAGTTTAACATAAGTCTTTGCTATTGACAGATTGGGCTTTGGTAGTGACAGTAGCTAGCTAGACTTGGTGAGAAGTAGCAAAGTTACTGAGCCCATGACTCAATTTGTATTGCTGTATCTTGTCCCAGCTTTAAGCATTGTATTAGCATTGGAATAACTAGAAAGGGAATCTAGTTTCATCTAATGGAAAAGTCACCCTGTTCATCTATTTATTCAGTAACCTTTTTTTGTGGTGGCTGCTCAGTTATGAGCCACAGAGGTCTGTATGTTCTGTGTCTCTAGGAGTCTCTCCGCAGGTATTCTCAAGAATTCCTTGTGACCTGTCTTCCTGTTTGTTTTAAAAGCTTGATCATCATGCCAAGACATTTTATCCCATCTAGAATGGTATGGATATATGAACTTCAATTGATTTGTCCTTCTATGCAAAGTAAATTATCAAATGCATTGCCCATATTCTGCCCTACAGGGGAATTTAACCTCACTTTCACCACTGTTCTTTAGGGCTACTAACTCTGGAGACTGTAATATGAAAGTCCTCTTTGGTTTTGCTCCAATAATTCAAGCCAGCTCATATATAAACCAGGCCCTAGTGTTCCTTCTTTTGCTGGTCATGAAGAAGTGCTCTATGAAGCTGTATGTTTTACTTGGAGAGCCACTGGTACAATACAAGTAGTATTTATGGAAATGTGGCAAAGCTACCTTTTTAGGTAATCAACATGTGTGCTTTGGGATAAGTTCAAGTTCAGTTTCAAATATCCCTTTTCTTCTATAAAATGGATAGCTTCTGTAACTTCTTTTTTTTTTTTTTTTTTTTTTGTAGTTTTGGCTGGGGCTGGTTTTGAACCCACCACCACCAGCATATGAGGCCAGCACCCTACTCCTTTGAGCCACAGGCACTGCCCTGTAACTTCTGAATTTAATGATTCTGTGAATCATGTGGGGAAAGCTTGGTGTCTTATGGTCTCATGCTCAGAAATATTCCAGGAAATGTTTTGTGTATGGAAAGTAGCTTTCTTCTTAAGAAGATAAAATCTTGCATCATAGTTTCCAGAGTCTGTCCTGTGACTATGAGACTTATTACCAAGTACAATGTATGTTAGCACCAATATCTAAAGAGGCCCCTAAACACATCTTTATTAGTTGAGGAGGATACGAGTTGAAGCAATTTGACCTTTCTTTAAGAGAAGATGACTAGCATCCCCCAAATCTTTGAATCCTTATCTCTACAGATTCTGTACCTACAATCTCTACAGATGTTTCATTTCTCTGCATTATTAGCTTATCTCCAGCCTAATTGGAGAACTACGATGACATTTTGAATTCCTTGTCATAATACTAATTTAAGACTCATATAAACAGGTTTCTGCTAATTCTTAGGAGCATCCCTCTTTCTTCTGTGCATAGTTACCCCAAATAGTTTAAAATTCCCTAGGGAAATGATCAGAGGAATATCTTTTGCATGTAGGTGCAGGGGTCTCATATTGACATTGCCCAAGAGAACTTAGTCTTTCAATCATTGGCTTTTAGGTTTGTGATTGACCAATAACTTGAAACTGTGTAGGCATTACAGTTTTTCAATGTGGAAGCTAGTGTATGCTTTCTGCTAACCAATCACTTTCCTTTTTATGTGCAGAGTTTGAGGCAAATACTTCATCATGTGTCTAATTATTTCATCCATGAGGACATATTAGGAACATATTTCGCCCTGTAGGCCAAGGTATATTACACCTTATGGTAGTTATATTATGTGATATAATAAAAAGTATATATTTGTTCTTTGTCCTTGGTTTCTAAACATAGCTCCTAAAATCCTTGAAGTCTCCACAGTGGTGTATATGGAAGAAATGACTGGGGTTGGGGTGCTAGTTATCTTCAACTTGGGGGCTAAGCACCAAAAGACCAAGGCATTTTAGAAGGCTGAAACTTTTGGCCCCACACCTCAACCTCTGGAGAGGGGAGCAAGTAGCTGGAGATGAAGTGGACCACCAATGAAAAATGATCTAATCAATCACACCTATCAAATAAAACCTCAGTAAAACCCCTACAGAAGACAAAACACACACACACACACACACACACACACACACACACACACACACAGAGATGTTGGTGAGGATGTGGAGAAAAAAGAACTCTTACACACTCTTGATGGAAATACAAATTAGTGTGGAAAATTATATGGAGATCTTTCAAAGAATAAAAATAGACCTTCTATAAAAATTCAGCAATCCCAGCACTGGGTATCAATCCTAAAGAAGAGAAATCAATATATAAGAAAGATTCTTGCACTTATTTATTGCAACATTGATCACAATAGCAAATATATGGAGTCAACCCAAGTGTCCATCGATGGAGATCTGGATAAAGAAAATGTGACATATATACACAAACAATACAATACTATTTAGTCTTTAAAAAGAATGAAATCATATATTTTTCAGCAACATGGATGGAACTGGAAGCCATTAGCTTTTAAAAATTATTATTATTGTTGTGGAGGCCGTCATCTTAAGTCAAAGCAACAAAGACACACAAAGACAAATATCACATGTTTTCACTTGTAAGTGGGAACTAAATACTATGTATACATGGAAGCAGAATGTGAAGTGATGGGCAACAGAGACTCAGCATGGTTGGGTGGTTGACGGGAGTCACCACAGTGCAATACATCAATGTAGCAAAATTGCACTTATGCTCTTTTATTAATAATATATACTAGTAATGAATAAAATAAATAAAAACCCTAAATGATGAGTTCAGAGAGCTATTGGATTGATGAACATGTTTGGGGAAGGTTCACATCCAGAGAGGGCTGGAAGCTCCATGCAACCCTTTCTCCTCTATAAGTTGCCTTGTGCTTATGGCTGTTTATGAGTTGCAATCTTTATAAAATACTGGTAATAGTAAATAAAGACCTTCCCTGGTTCTATGAGTTGAATTGTTCTAGAAAATTATTTAACCAAAAGTGGGGGATTGTGGGAACCTCCATGTTATAGCCAAGTCAGACAGAAGTGTGGGCAACAGAGTACTCAGGCAACTGGCATCTGATGTGGGCAGTCTGTGGGACTGAGCCCTCCACCCTGCAGAGTCTGATGCTAACAATAAGCAGCTAATGCCATAGTTGATAAATCATCAGACACCCACTTGGTGTCCCTAGAGTTGGAGAATTGATTGTTAGTGTGGCAAAATTCATAGACTTTTAGTTTCAAAAGTGTTGTGAGTAAAAATAGTTCCTATTCATATTAGTTTTTTGAGTATAAGTGCTGCCCCCTGGATTCTGCTCTTCAAGAATTCCTTAATTCTTCTTGACACTAGAAAGCATGTTCTCTGGTAGTTTTCCCCCAGTTAACCCTGGTTTATGGTCAAGTACAAAAGGTGAGCTTCCTGAAGATATGGGTTCCTTTCACTAGTATACTCTGTCTTGCGTTAATTAAGGAATTGTCTGTGTGTGTGTGTGTGTGTGGGGGGGGTGCTCAGGTAATAATCAGTTCTAGCTGTTTTCATCTGAATCGTTTGCTTCAATATTAGGCTAATTAAATTCAGGATTGCCACAGTATATATTGCGGCTCTGTCTCAGGAAGCCATCTCTTCCCTGTATTAGTCTTCCTGAGTTGTTGTAACAGAATATCATGGACTGCCCAGGTTACACCACTGAGATTCTCACTGTAGCCTCACACGGCCTTCCTCTGTGTGCATGTGGAAGAGAAGAAGAGATGTGGTGTCTCTTCCTTACAGAGGCAGGAATCCTACCAATTTGGGATCACCTCATTTCACCTTAATTCCCTCTCTAAAGACTCTTTCTCCAGATATAGTCACATTGGGGGTTAGAGCCTTAACATATAATTTGTGGGGAACACAATTCCATCTAAAATGAGCTCATTAGTACCAGATCTGTGTGTCCTTCCCAGAATCTGGACTTGTAAGTCAAGGTGAGTGCTTTAATGTCAGTAAATTCTATTCTAGCTAGCTCTTTATACATTACCCATACGTCTCCTAAATCAATACCTGAAACATTCACTTCTGCCTTTCCCTCCCACTAAGTCTATCTTGATGCCTACAGATAAGATAAATTAAAAATAGTGTCAAAATAGAGAAATAATCCCTATCTCAAAAGCAGCAAAATGACAAAAACTTACAGAAATATATGTATGTTGACAGTGGCCTCGCCCTAAGGTCTAGCAATGGTACCATAAAAAGTGGTACCAAAGGGCGGCGCTGTCCACATACCCCCAGGCTGGAGGATTCGAACCTGGCCCGGGCTTGCCAAACAACAATGACAACTGCAACATATACACAGCTGGGCGTTGTGGTGGGCGCCTGTAGTCCCAGTTATTCGGGAGGCTAAGGCAAGAGAATCACTTAAGCTCAAGAGTTTGAGGTTGCTGTTATCTGTGACGCCATGGCACTGTACTGAGGGCGACATAGTGAGACTCTGTCTCAAAAAAGAAAAAAGTGGTGCCAAATAAGACTGAGTACTAGAATGTATAAATGGAAAATAAAAATAAAAACCAGAAGGATTTGAATTAATTTGAATTTATTAACCCTTTACTCTTTTAAATTTAAAAAGTTAAATAGTTGCTATTACAGCAAATTGATCAACACAGAGCTATATAAGGGCAGTTAACAGTCTCTCCTCACCCCCCTGAAACTACTCCTTTGAATAATTATGACATCCTTCGAACGTTAACAATCTGATGTGCGTCATTTGCATGTATATTTATATATATATTTGTATGTATTTATTCACATAGTTTTTAACAAAATGGAATTAGTACATGGAAATTTATATTTTACACATATATTTTATGCTTTTAAAATAGTTCCATGATTTCCCCCACCTTTGATGAACCAGGTCACTTGCAGGTTGTTATTTGAAAGCAATAAACCAAACTCCAGTGAATTTCTTTGCACATGTATTATAATGCTTTTATTTCTGAAGGACATATTTCTAAATGTGGGCTTGCTAGGTGAAAAGAATTGCATATTTAAAATTTTAATTCATTCTGCCAAAAAGCTTTCTAAAAAAGATTATTGTAGTTCCAACTTCTACAGTTATGTATACAACTATCAGTAATGAGTTGATAGAAAAATAAGCACTGGCAATTAGAAATGATATTTGAGATGTGTTTAATGGTAAAAATATTTTCCACTTGATCTCAAAGTTTGTTAATAGTTTGGTTTCAGAGTTAAGAAAAAAAAGAATATATCTTGGTAACAGACCTGATAGGTCTATATAAAGATAGTTTTAAAAGGCAGCAAATTTAGTACATTAGCTATGAGGTACTATTATTTTTATGAGTTAATATTAGTAAGTAAAAATTTTAACCATCAAAATAAATAATGTTTGTAATTTTTGGTTATTTTTTGCATAAAATTGCTGAGTTTACATACTATCAAAGTGTTTAGTAGAAGTATTTAAAATTGCAACATAATCTCATTTCTTATTTGTACTAAGTATAGATATAAAGATCATGCTTGTTCAGAAATATGGCCCAGCACATGAACTGTTTTGCTCAATTTTCCCTATTTACATTTCTTTATTTTTAAATTATTATGATTTGTTAAAAATATGTACCACATAAATGCACACACACACAGGTTCATAGTAAATTGTTTCTTATAATTTTATGATTGCTATAAAGATCATTAGCATTAAACCTAAAATATATGAAATCAGCTGTCTGAAAACACAACCAATGACCCTACACTAGACAATTCATAGCCACAAGAAAACACTTTCCTAAGTCACATTGAGGTTACACAGTGATGATAATTTCTTCAATGAGGAGACTGAACCAGGTCTCCTTATGCAAGAGAAATTAGGGACTCCAAAGAGGCCAGTGCTTCCCCTGTCCCAGCAGCTCCTGGGTCAGTGGAGCAAAGGACCACGCCAAATTCCATTCCATTGCATTTATAACAGGGAGTTTTGGGAGGGTGATTATAGTGTGGGCAATACTTTGCAAAATGACCTGGTTTACAGCAAATATAGGACAATTTAAGATTGTTCAAAGTGGACCTTATGTCCCTGGAGCATTGGCCTGGCCCGTAAGTGCAGCTGATAACTGGGCATACCTTTTCTCTTTCCTCCTTTCCCTCTCCTGAGTCCCAGCATCACGCTCCTGATTTCTGTTGTAATATACTGTATTTGCAATGGACAACAGCTCCTCCAAAGATCCCTCATGGTCTTGGGACAAAAGTTTTTTGAGCTCTGCCCTAATATCTGAAACTCACTGAGTTAAGAACTTGTCTCTGAAGTGACCTCTCCCTCACAACTCTCAAGGTCTAGTGTGGAGTGCTTGGCCAGGGCATCTTTAAGATGCTGAAGAAAAGCAACAGGATTTTCTTCCAAGGCTTGGGTGACATTAGCCACTGCTCCAAAATAATGACTTTCTCTCTGCCCATATGGAGACCAGATTTTATCTATTATGCATAATGATTTTGTTTCTACTGTTGAAACTGGTCACTATAATCCCAGTTGGGATTAGATGCTGGCATGGCTGCCTTCCCTGGGGGGGTATTTTTTCATTTGAGATATAAAGGCTGTCTGCAAATTTTTGAGCCTCTTTTAGGACCTGTTCCTTTTCCATATCAGCCAAAGTCTACCCCAATATAATTTGAAGGTCCTTTCAAGTAAGATCGTATTCCAAACAAAGATGTTGAAAGGCTTCAATACATTGGCTGGGGTTATCAATGGAAGAGTCTAAATCAGTTTTGATTTGTTTTAACTCAATAAGAGAGAAGGGCTTTTGAACTAGTGCTGTCCCAAACTCTCCACTGGCAGTCCCAGCCAGAGGCAGGGTCTGAGTGCCTGTTAGCTTCTCCAGTGGTGGTGTGTGGGAAGAGAGGTTTAGGCATGGGGGTGAAGGGGCTATAGAGGAAGGACCAAAGCAAGAAGGAGCACTGTGGGGAGTGGCTGTAAGTGTAGCTGACTCTTCACTTGCTCTCTGGCTGCTCACCTCCTGCTATGTGGCTGGTTCCTAACAGGCCACGTACTAGAACCACTGGTTCCATGAAGACAGTTTTTCTGTGGGACTGGATGTGGTGTGGGGGACAGGAGGGAGATCTCAGGAGGTGATGCTATGTGGTCTGGTCTATAGACACAGACTGGTATAGTGGCCTGGGGGTTGAGAATCACAGTTCTACTGTGTAAAAGTTTCCTTTATTTCATCAGTTCTGTTCTATGATTCATTATCTAGTATTCTGGTATGGATGTGGACAGAAGGGAATACTTTTATACATTGCCATCAAATACAGCCTGTATGGAGAGAAGTATAGAGAATTCTCAAAGAGCTAAAAATAGACCTTCCATTTGATCCCTTAATCCCATTGCTAGATATATACTCAGAAGTAAAAAAAAAAAAAAAAATCATTTTACCATAAGGATATTTGCACTAGAATGTTTATCTGTGCTCAATTCACAATTGCCAAGATATGGAAGCAACCCAAATGCCCATTAACTCAGGAAAGGATTAATAAACTGTGGTATATGTACACCGTGGCATACCATTCATCCATAAAGAAAGAAAGAGACTTTACATTTTTTGTATTAACCTTATGGAGTTGAAGAACATTCTCCTTAGTAACATATCCAAGAATGGAAAAGCAAATATCCAGTGTACTCAACGTTCATATGAAATTAGTAGAGGAACAACTACATACCCACACAAGAGAGAAAAACAATTAAATTCAAGTGAGGGAGGCAAGGGGAGGAGAGAGGTGTGAGGAGAGGAGAAGCAGAATTGGGAATCAGGGATGAGGGAGAGGTCAGGAGAGAGGTGGATTGATAAGCTCTCATCTAATGGGTGTAATGTAAGGATATACAGCACACCTCCTGGGTGAAGAACTCAAATGCAACTTGAACTTTACCTAACAAATGCAAATAACATAACATACCTGTTTATACCCTCATCTTAGTTTAAAATAAAAAAAAAATAAAAATAAAACAAAAACAAAACAAAGAAGAGGGCAAAGTGTAAAATATTTTTAGATGTTTTCAGGTGAAGTGCAAGTAGAAAATGAGAAGACTCAGTTCAGTTTTTTTATGGGTTAAATCTCTTGGGTTAGGTTTTCATAATTTTATTGACGATGTTCAATATCATGCATGAAAAACTTTCAGTGTTACTCTGGATTTTTGGATTGATTTTGAATGACAGTAATTTGTTTTTAGTCTGTGAGGTTGATATCAACACTGTCGTCAGTGAACAATTCTGATGAGTATATTAATCTAATTTGTTATGCTTTGCTAACAGCTAACTTAGCAAAATAACTAGCAGGCCCAAATATTTGCTTTTTCCATTTAATCTAATTATCTTCTACCAATACATTTGATAAAAATCCTCCATTTAATAAGCCTTCTTGTAATTAAATACACTTGTTACATTTATGCTCAGCATAATTTTTATCGCCCAGTGTTTTAGTTTGGTACAGCAGCCATAACAAAGTGCCACACGCTGGGTATGCTTTAAGCAAAAGAAATATACTATTTGCTCACCATTTTGGAAGCTAGAAATTTTGAGATCAAGGTGTGAGTGGGTTTGGCTTCTCCAGAGGCCTCTCTTCTCAGCTTTGAGGAGGCTGTCTTCTTCCTCTACCTCACATAGTTTTCCCTCCATGGTCTGTGTCTATACCTCAAGTTACATTCTGGAGTACTGGGGTTAGGATGTCAACATATAAATTTAACAAAAGGTGTCATTTAGCTCATTGGATCCATGTAATTAAATCTCCTTGTCTATTATTTTAGAATCCATTTCTAACTTCTCCCTTCCTTTATCCCTCCTCCCTTCCTTTTTTCTTTCTTTCCTTTCTTTTTTTGTATAATAAATCATCTTCAGTTTTTATGCTTCCTTCTTAGAAGGTGTTAATGGACATTGGGCATGATAATTTGATGACAAGAACATTTATTTCATCACAAATGGTACTGTGCTTGGTGAGGTGCCCGTGAAGGTTAAAAATGTATCATAACATATGATCAAACTTCCAGAAACCATTTTCTTTTTTTCTAAGAGGAATGAAAAATTACCTGTTCATAAAATAAAAGTAAATTTATATCAAGCCTTGCTACAAAGTTTCCAAAGGTGATGTGGGAATGTGTGGTTTAACCTTGGCTGAATGTGAAACTTGTGAGTAATTGAGAAAGGTGTGCTGTGGTGGACATAAAATGACTTATGTCTGTTCTTGGCAAATAAGCATTTCCTGTGCTGGTGCTTTATTCCACTTTCAAAATGAAGTTCTTGAGTGTGTAGCTATATTAGACCACTAAAGGATAACTTGGGCAGAGTTTTCAGATAGTATTATTAAAGGCATAGAGTCAGTTAACTCTATATGAATGACCTTCAAGTTAATGACCTGCAAGTTACATTAGCTTATTGTTTATATATACATTGAAATTCACCATAAGAATGCTAATGACAGTTATTTTCCCATAAGGAAAATTACAATTAATATAACAGCAAGACCTTGTAATTTTATTTTTATTGAAAGTAATAGGACATATTTTGATGTAAATGTTTTGCATTTTGGACAAAAATGTTCACCTATTTAAACATTTGTCATTTAAAGGAGATTTCCAACTTCTTTCTTTAAGTTTGATCTACTTATTGCAACTTTTTTTCTTAACATTTTATCACAAAAATTTGTGTTTCTTTTCTCTGAGTGATTCTTGCAGAGTAAACAATCCAATTTTTGTTCTGCACATTCTCTGATAAGAAACTCTAGTAATAATCAAGAAATGTATTGGAAAAGGTAATATTTTAAAATAGCTTGTAACATTTTCTAAAGTAATATGGTCCATTTGGTCCCCAGATTCGGTGGTTTTTAAACTTTTTTCTTATTATGCTTGATTTTATTTTTTGTTTTATTTTAAGTTGGCAAATGATAGTTGTACATATTTATGGGTTACAATGTGATATTTTAATACCTGTGTACATTTTGTAATGTCCAAACATTTTAAATGATAGAAGTCATACGTAACTTTAAACTGTAAAATAATAAAAAGGATTTGCTGTTAGTGAAGAGAGTTGGGGGTCCTCTCGACTCTAAAGAAACTCTGAGAAGCATTGGGTTCCTGG
Source organism: Loris lydekkerianus (assembly GCA_963574355.1). Lineage (NCBI taxonomy): Eukaryota > Metazoa > Chordata > Mammalia > Primates > Lorisidae > Loris > Loris lydekkerianus. The sequence continues at coordinate 22,062 of CAUYPK010125514.1, forward strand.
TGACATGAGTTTTAGGCCAATAGTCTGAAAGTGTCACAAGTCCTAGAATATTTTCTTTATTTCAACATTTCTTGCAGTATTTACTTTATGGAAGATTTAACTTTTTGCCAAGGTTCTTACATAAAATTATGAGTGATAATTGATTCATATAAAATACAAGTAAAAAATGGCAAAGATTACATATCGTGCTTAAAAATTCTCACCTAATATTGATGCTACTGGACAAAAATTTACAAGGGCAGAAACGAAATCAAAATCGAGGTGGAAGAATTAATTGTTTGGACAGTCCTGGCACCAGAGCCTGTATCTTCAACTGTTGTCTATGTTCTACCTAACTTCTCTGGAACCAATTCATTTCTTGTGGTGCCACTGCTATTTATCCTTCAGCTATTATTGCTTTACAACCTACTGTAATATTTTTTTCTAGCAGTGTTAGTGCTGTTTTCTTTCTGAATGTCCCCATTCATGTTGTTGTCCAGGGACAGAATTTGTTTGCTCCACCCTCTTCTCCCAGGTGGTGTCCTGAGCTGCTCTTCTGAAATTCTCATTCATTCGTGCAACAGCATCTGGTGCTGAGTCTGTCTACTTTTTTTTCTCATGGTAGTTCATGCAGATCTTATGCCTGACAAAAATGGAGGTAAATGTAAACCAAGGTGCAATTTATTCTGATTAACAGATATTTCCCTTAAAACATTATTGACTTCAAATTTACCAGATAATACAGAAGCTTAACATTTTGATAAAATCTTCTCATTTGGATGTTTTGAATTATTTTCAACTAAAACATTCATGATTCATCTCTATAAATCTTATTTGTGACAGTTGTTTCAGAAATCTTTTAAGAAAAGACAGGAAGCACATACTCTGATGAACATAGAGGCTGTATTACTCTTCTGTCCAATTATTCTCTTATTAAATGGTTCTGCTCATATAGTGTAGGTTGTAAATAGTCAGCTGAGAGCTTAGGTGATATGACATATTATGCTACTCACATATAGCACATTGTATCCAATGACTGCATTAATGTACACAGCTATGATTTAATAAAAAAAATTGTATGTGAATGTAACTAGGAGTACAGTCAATATGACATAGAGCATTTCTTTATCAGAGAGCCAGGGCATGTAAAAAAAAAAAAAACATAAAACAATTACAGAACTAAATTCTAGCAACTTAGAAGTAAATAATTAACTAATGGTAGACATATAGTTAGAAAAAGAAAGCACTTTATTCTAATAATGAGACCAAGAAACAGTAACTCATTTCAGGTTAAATGACCAGGGAGCAGCAAAATCACAGTGAAAATTTTGTCTTCACCAACTAGAGCAACATTCTTTTCATATATTATGAATTAAGGATTTAATTTATATTAAATTCAAGTGATACCTATGACAATCTGAGGTATGCTGGATCTTTGATGTGCCTGCAAAGTAGTTATTATCTTCATTTTAATATTGAGAATCCTGACTCTTGTTGACATTTAAGTTGTTCAAGTTCACCCAGTGATTTGAGTGGGGTTTTGGATCATTCTCTGCACATCAAACTTTCTGTTCTCTTTACAATGCAATATAGCTTTTAGTCTTTGAGCTAAAGGACTGTTTAGACAATTATGATAAGATGAATATGTTCAAGGTCTGCTACTACGACTATTCAAGGATGCCAACTCTTAAGCGGTGGACAACTGCATGGCCAGGATCCTACAGATGTCTGTCAGATCTCAGGATTGGATGTAAAATTGGTTAGATGTAATTTAAGTTTTATGTTTCTCTGTCAATAAAATATAAAATTAGGGGGCAGTTGAGTACAAATTTAATGGCTATTTCTACTGTGTAATTCTTACAAAAAGCTACAAATAGTTCAGATTAACTTTATTTTAGGGTGTAAAATATTTGATTGCTTCTTGCCATAGTTCAACTCTACCATGTATTCTAATATTTATATCTTTATACATTAAAGTTACAACCAGGAGTTAGACAGATTGTATCAGATTGTTCCCAATGACCAATTAGAGATCATCAATAGTGGTACCAACCACAAGTTGGTAAAGGCAGAGCCTAGCAGACTTTGAGGAATAATTCTGGGGTCGTAATTTCTGGGCCCTCCACTCCCAAGTTGTATAAGCTTGAATTAATCTCATCTTAATCTTTCAATTCTTGTATATATGTGATATGGGGCAATACTTTTGTCTGCCTGATAACATTGCAAGAACAAATGGAATTATGTATTTTATAACATGCTTATAAATAGAAGAAATTAATGTCTATAATTCATTATAACAGACATTTGAAGCAGGAACTTATATAATAATATCTCATATAATAAGCACAACTTTCATGGAACCAAATTTATAATTCTCTATTAGGAAATTATGATACTTTAATGTGTCCAAGAGGGATATGGAACAGTCATTTATTTCTTTTTGAGCAATGTGAGAAGAGACAACAATTAATGCTGAGTTTTTGTGACAAAGTTGCCTTTTGATAAATATTATAAGAAAGCAGTAAATAATTTAGACAAGAGAAAGTAGGGAAACTAATTATTAAACTTTTAGCAAGGCAAATGCAATGGGAGTAAGAAAGGTAAATTTAGAGTACTTTCCTTGAGCCATGCAATCCAAATTTTAAAAAATCTAAAAATATGCCTTTTACCTGACATGAAGATTGCAAGTTCTTTCCATTATGTCCCATAGGATTTAAACTAGACTGATTTGCTAAGCCTGTGGCTGATCTCACTTAGAATAATTTATGAAAAGAACTGAACCTTATTGGAGAGAGGATACAACATAGAATCTACGGATAAAAGAGTAAAAATTTCCTTTTTCCCTACCTCTATAGTTTAATGCATTTTTAAGTAGATACTTGAGGGGAAAAAAATACACTAAAGACATTGAGATCGGGAATTGAATGTAGTCTGAGAGCAGCAATCTTAGTTGGTTAAGATGATGAAGAAAACTGACACCGCATTGCATACAAGGCAGCTCTTGCTTAAATTGTGTAGAAACCATTAAACCTCTCTATTTAATATGCAATTTTATTAAGAACATATTTCAGTCCTTTCCTCAAGTTCTCTGATCTGTCAGGTATCATGTTTCACCCCCACACCATTCAGCATGCAGCACTGTTTGTTGACCAATATTCTTTTCTACAACAAATCCTCATGTTTATTTTTTCAAATATTTTTAAAATTTATTTTTTACATTTTTCCTAAATAATATGTGAGTGAACTATTTCAGCAGTCAATTCTTATGAAAAGTCTAGATTAATTGTTATTAAACATGAAGTGCATGTGGGGACTTGTTTAAAAATGCATATTTCTTCCCTATTCGTAATGATCATTCCATTATTGGAACTCATGAATTTGTTTTTGTTTTTGTTTTTTTTTCATGAGTATGGTTTCAGGTTTGTGGTCTCTAGATACACTAGAAAAAACAGTTGATATATATAAATATAAGTGAGGGGAATTTGGGATTTCGTATCTTTAAAAAATTTAAAAACTTATCTCAAGGGAAGAGGAAAGAATTAATATTAATTGGGCAGAGGCGGTTAGTATGCAAAGTGCTTTGCATACTGATGTCTTTAATTGATGTCTCAATTAATCTTACCAACATCTTCTGAGGCGTGGACATTCACATCATGGTTGTTAAGTAGTGAAGCCAGATATTCAATTTAACTTCTAGTTTTAATTCCCAACTGCTTTTTACTATAATTCATTAAAAATGTTCATCTCTCTTGCTCGATGACTTCAGATATATAAAAGAAATAGTATTCCATGGTATACATATACCACAGCTTGTTAATCCATTCCTGGGTTGGTGGGCATTTAGATTGTTTCCACATTTTGGTGATTATAAATTGAGCTGTGATAAACAGTCTAGTGCAGATGTTTTGTTTAATTTTGTAGATCAGTGTGTATTCTCCAAAAGTAAGTTGAAATTGTTAGATTATAAAAGAGAAACAGTTGAAACACAATTAAAATTCAGAGGGTGGGTTCTGAAAAATGAGCCTGTGCATTTATTTGACATTATTGGCAATTAACATTATGGTTGACATTATTTGACACAATCATACATTGTGTGTGTGTGTGAGTGAGGGAGAGAGAAAGTGTTTTTGTGTGTGTGTGTGTGTGAGAGAGAGGGGTGCACTTGAATGTTTATAGCAGCACAATTCACAACTGCAAAACTGGTGGAAACAACCAAAGTATTCATTATTACGTGAGTAGATTAATAAAATATGGCATACACATACACCATGGAGTACTACTCAGCCATAAAAAATGGTCAACTAATACCTTTTGCAACAACCTACATAAAACTGGAGATCATTTTTCTAAGTGAAGTATCACAAGAATGGAAAAACAAACACCACAGGTACTCCCTATTAATTTGGAGCGAATCAGTCAAACATGTATATGCACTTAAGGAAATAACACCCATCAAGAATCAAGTAGGTGTGGTGGGGGAGGGGTAAATTCACACTATCTGGGTGATGGGCACACTTATACCTTTGACTGAAATGGTACAAAAGCAATTTATGTAAGCAAAATGTTTGCACCTTAATATTATAAAATAAAATTTTAAAAAGAATCCCCCCAAATCCCCACATTATGTAGTGGAAAATTTTTGATGTCTATTTTCAGCCTAAAAATTCAACTTTCCATCTCTTGTTGACCTTAACTCCTTTACCCCAAACAGAGTTATTTTTATGTATTTTTTATCTTTTACTTTGCCCATATTCTTTCCATTTTATAAGCTCTTCAATAATTCTTCTTTGCTCTGTGAGCCACATCTGAGTTTTTCACCTGTACTCCCTAAATTTCTAGACCTTTTCTCTTCCTTACTACATAATCCAACCCAATTCCTGTTTTTTCTGGGTTCAGGTTCACCTCCCACAAATATTCATTTTCCCACTTTAGGCTTGGGGTATGTAACAGAGGAATAATCTGTGGGAAAGTGTCCTCTCATAAGTCTATGAATAATTCTGAAGTTCAGTCTTCTAAAAATCACCTTCCAGAATTAATCTAAGGAATTAGAGTCCTCTCATAGTTTGCATATTTTAGTGGGTCATGGCTATGACCATTCAACATGAAAACCATCTCATTATATGGTTATCTTTACTCTTCTTCCTTAATTCAAAGTGAAAGAAAAACTCATACATGAAATAAAACTTCAAAGAGAAAACATACTTTGAACATAATCTGACAGTTTTAATTTTTCGGATAGTTAAGAATGTGAGTAGAAAACTAGTGACATGATTTTATTAAATTTACTAAGTGTCATGATTTTATTAAAGTTACTAAGTGTTCAAAAAACTCAATCTATTACTTTTTAAGAATAATTAGCAATTACATACAAAATCTGTCTTCTGAACCAACATATTAATCACATGAGGCTATTACACATATAAAGGGGTAAAATTTTGCATGACAATGTAGGATGATATATTTGTTTTTTAGTCAAATCTACAGGTATAAAAAACACTTCTTATTTAATTAATTATTTAACCAATTTTTTCTTATATGTATATATATATACACACACCTACTTAGTTATCACAGCGTGCTCTGTGGAACTTGTATAATCCAGCTTCTATTCAATTGTGTTTCAGTCAGTCAGAAAAATGGAGGCCATTCTAGGTATTTTAAGTAGGAAGAAGCTTAATACAGAGAATTAAAGGCTTAATACAAGGTATACCATTGGAAGGCTGGAAAAAACTGCTGTTAGAAAATTCAGAAGTGGAGACCTTACTGAACAAGGACACTCGCACCAGTGTGGTCAGCAATTTATAGCACAGAACGAAGGATTCCGCAGAAGATGACTAGATCTCAGGTAGCAGCAGGAAGTGGCTGCCATTAACCTCAGCCACCAGGAATAATAAAAACAAAGGCAAAATCTCATGTCCAACAGCTATTGTTAGAGACTAATAGATTCTTCTCTTCTGCTTTCTGAATTTAGAATGAACAACTTTCAGTGTCATTATCTAATGAGAAATTACCTGGAAAGGAGATTTTTGAAGGTGAGGGATTATGAATTTGGGCAATTAAGTTCACAAACTAATCCTTGAAAAAGTGCTACCTGCTGATTGCTGAGTATTACTACAGTCGCCATCAAAGTACTCATCTTGGGAAGCTCTGCACTGATGCCAGTGCCCAGTCCACCCTTCCAAGCAATTTTGGAATTCTTTTTCTGGAATGGCCATCAGAGCTGTCAGTGTGCATGATCTGACAATTAAGTTTAGGAACTCATGGTAGATAAAGTGCTTTGAAGTACAATGTTTATAAATCTCTATTAAGTTTTATCTTGATTATTTTTGAAATTTCTAATATGTCAAAATTTTTTAGAATGCAAATTGTTTTAAGATTCTGAATTAACTTTGAATGAATTAAATGAATAAAAGTAAATTTTTATAAGAGCGAGAATATATTAATTTTAACTATATGCACACACACTATATATATAGTGGTTTTTAGCTGGGGCTGGGTTTGAACCCACCACCTCTGGCATATGAGACTGGTGCCCCATCCCTTTGAGCCACAGGTGCTACCTTATTTATATATTTAATTTTTCTTCCTAGAAACCTGTCCTCTTGGAAAAATGTTTCCAGTTGTGACTCTCTCCATTTTTCTTTCCCACTTCCTGACTACTTTTATGAGTAGCTATCACTGCCTCCACTGCAGATTAAATCTTAGCTTTTCAGTATTATATGTGAGGTCCACACATTTCACGAGAATAGTTGAAAGGAAGAGAGAGGCACTAAGAAAGCATTTATCAAAATGTAGCAGAGAAAAAGTAAAGAAAAGAGGAAAGCTACATAGTATGATAGAATATTAAAGATTTAATTTGGTAATATATTCTAATTTTTTTTCTTGCATTTACTACTTACAAGTAAGAAGGTTTAAGTGAAAATTGAGTAAAAACAAGGTATGTCTTATTAAATGATCAAACATGACAAGCTAAAAAAAAAAAAATAGAGAGCAGGTATGGCTGACTTGTTTTCTTCACTGCGTCATGATAGGTATGCCTGCTTTAGCTATAGGAAGTCATAATCTTACTCCTCAGAGTCAGGATCTAGGGAGAAAAACACAATGTTCTGAAAGGTGAAAATTTAATATATAATGGTATCATTTTATTATCTTAATTGCAAAAAAAATAGATCTTTTTCTTGTCGAAAGATTAAAATACCCTTGAAATCACTGAGACCAAAGACTGTTCATTTATCTTTCTGGGACACTCTAATATGACTGTAATGATTGAAATGTCAAATTTCTGTATCGTATATTGTTGATATGGAGAACATGTAGAGAAGTCAAATGAAAAGATTTTCCCTGCATATTTCAGTATTGCATTTCTAGGTGTGAGTGATATTTTCAACAAAAGCCTATAATAAAGCAAATGTTACAACTATGTTTGGGATGTAATAAAAAAATTCATATGCTATGCAATCTGCATGGTTAGAATTTGTTTTGATTATTAGAGTTTGGAGGTGGGGGAGTTGAATGGGAAGGAAGTTCCAAAGTTCCATTTTTTTCTAAACTGAGGTTCTACTTTCAGCTTTGTTATTTGTAAAATTTCTTAATGACAACAAACAAGCATGATACATATAGATATTTTGATTTATCCTAATAGCTGTGCCTGACAGCTTTTTTTTTTTTTTTTTTTTTTAGATTTAAAGTCTCACTTTATTGCCCTCGGTAGAGTGTCGTGGTGTCAGAGCTCACAGCAACCTCCAACTTCTGGGCTTTTTAGAATAACTGAAAGAAGACAACACTAATCTTTCTCAGACAGTAATGAAATGAGTAGCTACCTTATGTGCATTATTTCATTTTAACCCTCCTCAGATTCTGAGAGTGTCATTCCACCTTCCCAGATAGATAGATTGCTTAAATAACTCTCCCAAACTCATGCAACTCATTGTGTCAGAGTTCAAACTCTAAACAGAGCTCTATCTGCAATGAAGTCTCTTCCTCTTTTCCTTACAAAATGCAATGCCTGGGGAGGAAAGAGAGTGTCACCCTAATGACTTCTACCACATCAATTTACAACCAGCACAAAAGAGTAATTCATCCAAATTAATACAGTCCATTATTTGTGCAAATTTTACACTCAATCCCTGGCACATCAAAATAGTCAAAAAAGCAGTTGTTATTTTTAAAAACTACAATTGCCAACAAAGGGGTTTCCAGCATCTCTGCTGGGTTACTGGGAAAAGATTAGGGTAATGCTCATGAAGGCAAACCTGCTTTATGCATTTAATAGGAGAAAACTTACAGAAAAAGGGAATTAAACATTGAGTTTCTCTGTGTTAAGCATCTTATTAGGGTCTTTCGCAGTTTTTTGTATCAGTTTTTTCCTCACCCAAATCCAAAAAGATAACAAAAGATTTGAAAATTTGTGTAACTTTCTAGCTGACTAACCAGTCATTAAGTTCAGTATTGAAACCTATCATTCCAATTTCAAAGCTGGTGCCTCTTATTTTTTAGTTAGTATATATTCAATACTTTAATTCAAAGTATATAATTATCAGAGATTGGATATAATTGTTAAACATTTGTATATTTACTGAGTGCTTATTGTAGGCCAGCCTATGTTTCATGTTTTACCTGAATTAGCACTAATCCTCACAACAGTTTTTTGAAATATGTTTTCTCATAACATTTTACAGATGCCAGAACTCAGACTCAGGGAGATTAATAATGACATAGCAAACCTATTTTGAATATTTAACTGCAGTGCATTATAAATGTCCCTAGAGTATTGTTTAACTAAACCAAACAATTAACAGCCAATCAAATATTGGTAATTTTAAGGCAAACATTTAACCAATCACTATGAAAAACAAGTAGAGATTTGGGGAGATATTTTATTGCATTGCTAATTTTTTAAACAATGGAAATTATTATGTACCTGATTGCAGCTATGTAAAAAATAGATATATCTGAAGGCATATAACAGAAAATAACAAAAAATTAAAAAGTTATTTGATAGGAAAGTGGGATTATAGATGCTTTTTGTCCAAAACATTACTTAATGTGTGATTATACTGTATTTTTTATTTTTTAAGATAACAGAGAAAAGGTAAAGATCGATTTTAAAATTTATAGGAAGCTTAAATTAAGTTAAAAAAACTTATAAATATATTTTTTACTGCAAAGAAAAATAAATTTTGTGCTATAAGCATGAGAATTTAAAATAAACATAATTTACAATAATCTCTTGGTCTCTCATTTATGTGCATGAGTTTTAAAATCTTTACATAAGCTTAGTTTTATGTCATTTCCTCTTTTTAATGTCTTCTATGCAAGTTGATGGTGTATATAAGATGAAAAGGAAGCATTTCAAATCCATTCATCCACAATTATTTTCATTAGAATCTACTTTTTCTACTTTAGAATCTGCATCTAGAATTTGAAAGCTTGGTTTCTTAAACTGCTAAATATCTATGCAGTATTTCTGTTTCTTGGATATATATATTAGAACTTGTTTTGGTAATAAATTTATGGCAGATTGGAAAAATTTTACCAATCCTTTTGCTGAGAAATAAGAAAAAAGATGAACCTTTACCTGAAGTCCTGGAAAGCTAGAAGGCAGGGAAGACGAAGAAGACTAAATAAAATCTGAAAAAAGAAATGCATACCCAAATTTGGGCTGTTTTTGCTTTAAGGATTTCTGTAGATTTCAGACAAGGTGAGCGAGTGGCTGAGAAAGTGAAGGGAGTCCTTGATAATCGTGGGAAGCTGGAAGAACAAAAAGTCAAGTTTAGTTCACTCCAAAAGAGGGCCCATTAAATCTCCCGTAAGTCATTGAGATCCTAAAGGTTTTCACCCTAGAAGGACGAGCACAATCAAAATAAGTCAGCTTTGCACAGGTTGAAATCCAGCTTTCCAAGAGGTTCAGGAAATTTATGAGTGGGTTTTGAGCCCATGGAAAATATTAACTTACAATCATGGATTAAAAATCATTATGCGATGTGTGTATCCATGTAAATGCCAAACAGCCCCGCATTACAGAAAATTAAGACATTACAACTGGTGAGATCTTGCACTAATTTCCTTTCATCACTCATGTAGGCTTGACTACAAAGTCTTTCTTGGCTCACAAGTAGAGGATTTTGCATATATTGTTTATTATTCCATTCCAAGCCCAAAAGCTACAACAAAGTAAAATTGCTAACAGTTGTAAACATTAGATAATGGACATTTCTGCACAGCAGAACTCTTGGGAGTTCACTAGATAGTAGCCATGAAAGCACTTTGGGAAAATTTAAGGCATGGCACAAATGTGAGGAATTATTATTGGGTAATAAAATATCCCTGAGGTCAAACTTCTCAACGGCTCAACTTACACACATTATTTTCAAACTGTAAGTGTAGAACAAGTGAAGCAGAAACTCTTCCGTTAAACACACGTCATAGCAGAGCTAATACCTAATGTGGCTCTGGGAGCTATATATTTTGTGTGTATTTTAAGAGATATCATTTTCTTTTTAAAAAAAGTCAATCACCCTTACTCCTCCCACCATAATTACGAAGGAAAAAACATTCTGCATAGGAAATAAGATAGAATGTTATGTGTAAATATTAATGTAATCTTAATTCAAAAACTTCATTGAGAAACTACTATTAATGTTTATTAGGGAGGATAACGATATTAAGATGAATTAAAAAAAATTCTTGTGTGCTAGAGTTACATAGAAAAATATTTATAGACATAATACGATGTCTGAGATTTGCTTTAAAACTCTGGGAGAAGGAATATGAAGGGGGCTTAGGTAAACCGAGATTGGCCATGTCTTTGCTAACTGTGCTGGAGGTGCATACATGTTTGAAACTTTCCATAACAAAGGTTTAAGAAAATGCACCTTGAATCAACCTTGGAAACATTTTAGAACATTTTTAAGGGCTGAACAAAACAGTGTAAGATAACGCCTTGCCAAAATGCCTGCTGTAACTGACCTCACGGCCTGATATTGGTCTGTTCTAGTCTAGTCTACTCCCACATTGTGGCCAGAATCAAATTTTAAAAAAGTAAAGGAGTTCATGGAATCCCCTTGCTCGAAAAACCTCTTTTGAACTCCCATCACTCAAAGAATACAGTTCATCATGCTTTCTTTTGGAAACTCACAGCATTTTGGTCTCATTCTCTTACAGAAGTCCATGTGTGGTACTGTCTTATCTGCTACCACATTTTTATCTTCTGCAAGACTGTCAACCCATGAGGACAGAGAACATGTCCCTTTATCTTTCTATCTTTCATGTTTGGTACATTGACGAGTATATGGGAAAGACTCAACACATTCTTGGTGAATGAAATAAATGTGAGATACAAACTACATAAATGTTTTGACCCATGAAACTACAAGAAGTAGTGATAGTTAAATGATTTGCATTGGGAGTTTTGTTTTTGTTTTTGGTTCAATCCTTTTAAATAACTCATGAAATTTACTTATAATCAAAATTAAAAAAAAAAAAAAGTCAGCTTTGCACAGGTTGAAACCCAGCTTTCCATCATTTCAAGCCCTGACATTGGATAAAGTTGCTCCCAGAATGCTTGAGAATTTTATTATCATGTGTAGCCACATCATTTCTATAATTTTAGATTTACTAGGATTGACGCTCATTCATAAATAGCAGTTAGTTAGGACACAAGAACATAAAGAGCAACAGACAACAGAAGCATGTCAATGGAGCTCCTGGTGAAAACTTTATTGGACATGAACTTTAAAATAATTGTGATTAAAGGGGATAAAAAACGAGACTGGAGATTTTAGCAGAGAATAGAAAACTGTAAAAAATGGAAGTCCTAGAACTGAAAAAATACAATATTTAAAATTGAAAAATCAATTGCTGGGTTTCAAAGCAGATTGGACACAGTTGGAGAGAATTAACTGAGATATGACTTTGCAACAAAATCAGTGGAGGCCAGAAGATAAATAAATGGTATCTCTAAGAAGCCTAAATGATACAAAATGGAATGAAAAAATAGAAGAAAATTATAATTATCTGGAACAAATATAAACATTTAATATATAAAAGAGCAATAATAATCATTACTAGGATTAAAAGTATATGTAGAATGAAAAACACGATATCACCCAAAAGACAAGAGGTGGCTCCAGAGAGTTAAATTATTCTGGCACCTTGCGTTGTTTTACAGCAGGACAAATATACCAACTAAACCTATCCTCATTCTAGAACACCTTCCTCTTTTCTTTCTTATTTCTGTGCATAACACTATTAGCATTTGGCTGTCTATGTCTGCTACTCAGTCATATTTACTATTTTTGTTTCATTTATTGTGTTAATGAAACCCAGTATCATCATCTAGAATAATATATACCCAATAGCTATTTTTTGAATCATTTAATAATAAATAAGATGGAAAAGAATTTGCAAAGGCATTTCTTTATATAATGTATTAATGTACAAATAGTTGTAGCTATGTAGGAAATGCTGTTAAAAGTAATAAATCTTGGGCTGTGCCCATAGCTCAGTGGGTAGGGCACCGGCCACATGCACCGAGGCTGGTGGGTTCGAGCCCGGCCCAGGCCTACTGAACAACAATGACAACTGCAACAAGAAAATAGCTGGGCACCGTGGCGGGCACCTGTGGTCCCAGATGCTTGGGAAGCTGAGGCAAGAGAGTAGCTTGAACCCAGGAGTTTGAGGTTGCTGTGGGCTATGACGCCATGGCACTCTATCCAGGTTGACAAAGTGAGACTCTATCTCAAAATAAATAAATTAATTAATTAAATAAATCTTAAAGGAATCATGTGGAAAACACATGTCTGTCTTGCTCTGTTTTTTAGCTATGAATTATCAAACTCAGCTGGGTTGGTAAGGCAACAAACTGACATAATCCAAGTTAACATGGCATTTTAATAACAGGCAAAGCATGAAAAATGAAGGTAAAAGTAGATGATGATATCATGGCAAACATTAATGATTACCTCTATAAATGTTAATGTACTCTATTCTGTAGAATATTCATGTCAATTTCCATATACATGCACACAAATATATACGTAGATATTTCCTAATTAATCTAACATAATTAGAAGTAGGTTATCATCTTGTCTGTATGTATAAAAATACATTTGTCTTAAAATGATACATATTTTTTAAAGTAATTTGAATTTTTTCTCCATAACAACATAGAAATGTGACAAAAAGGTTTATTGAATTAAGATGTTTGATTTTATTTCATTTTCCTTGCCAACTATGTATTATTAAATTAACTAACCTATGTCAGTGGGAATATATCTTTTTGTTCTTGGAAGAGAGAGTAAATTAACACATTTCCAAATAAGTCATCTGAAAGAAGTGAAAAAAAAACTTAACTATATAAAGTGTTTAATAAAATATCATGCATCGTTCATGGTTCTGGCTGGAGAAAAACGATCTACTTAAAATAATTAAAATAATTTAATGAAAGGGCTATTTACAGAGCTGTAGATAGGAGATAGGACATTGAACAGGAATGGTGGTGTATCCCAGAGGTGGCAACTGCTGGGATCTGTTTCCATTCTGAGTTCTGACAGAGCAGGGAATAAGGCAGTTGCTGGCTTGGAGAGGACTAGAGCTTCTGGAGAGAGATATCTGGTAGAAGATTAGGCCTTCTGTAAAGATACACAGCCGGGCAGGCAGAAGGCTGGGGGAATAAATGGCCAACTCACTCCCCTCAGCCTGCAGTGATTCTCCGTCTCTTTTCCATGGTCCACACACACCGCAGAAGCCAAAAGGGACCTGGGAGTTTCAGTCCGTAACATTCAATCTTTTGGGAGACTGAGCTGGGTGGAGGAGGGTAGTTAGTGCATAGGGGGGGCAAAGGCACAATACTGAGCACATACCCTCAAATCCTTCAAATAAGCACAGGTGAAATGAAGCATGAAGTTAGAGACGTTGCCCTGGTGCCATTTGTGTCTGGTGTGTACGAATCTCAAGTTATTCTGATGATTGTGTTTGAGGAAATCACAATATGTAAAGTGATTATAAATTTATCATGCAAAGAAAACTATTTAAGAAGAAACATTCCAAAAGCTGAAATCAAAGCAGTCTTCCCATGACTACATTAAACCTCACGTAAGTACACTCTAGTAATGCAAGCACTAATTATGTAAGTTGAGATTTGGGGAGAGTTAGTAAATGCTAAAGCAATGAACAGAATGCATTAAATGAAAATGGAATCATTTTCAGAAATACACCCTTGTTGCTATTTGGAGATTTTTACCCAACAAATTCTAGCTTTTATTCTTTTTTTTTTTTGAGACAGAGTCTCACCACATTGCCCTGGGTAGAGTGGCATGGCATCACAGCTCACAGCAACCTCAAACTCCTGGCTCAAGCAATTCTCTTGCCTCACCCTCCCGAGTAGCTGGGACTACAGGTACCTGCAACAACGCCCAACTATTTTTTGTTGCAGTTTGGGTGGGACCGGGTTTGAATCCACCACCCTTGGTATATGGGGTCGGCGCCCTACTCACTGAGCCACAGGTGCTCAATCTGTGATTGAAAGCCACCCAGCTTTCAATCATATTTAATTTAATCAATGCTTCAAAAATATTTCAGGCTATGAGTTCATTCATTTATTTAAGCATTTCAATAGCATCTACAATGTTCCAGGGTTTACATTGAACCCTTAGGCAGCAAATCAGTTAGAAATGGCAGCAATTCTGTCCGAAATAAACACTGTTCTTGGGTTCACAGTCTTTGTAAAAGGTGCTATGTTATTTATATAAATATAAATAATATATATTTATATATATAAATAAACATAAATATATTATATAAAAATATATATTATAAATCTAAATAAATATAAACAATAAATAAATGTATTATATTTTAAATATAATATATTAATATATAATTACTATATAGATATTATATAAATTTTATTATGCAATAAATATATAATGTAATAATATATAATTATATAGAAATATAAAAATAATATATAATTATTATATAAATATTATATAAACCTTATTATATTATTAATATAATATATTATATTAATATTATATATTAATATATATAATATAATATATAATATATAATATATTAAAATATATTAAAATATATAATTGCTCTATTATTTATATGAATATAAATAATAAATATAAATACTATTTATCTATATAAATAAATATAAATAAATAATAATATAGCACCTTTTACAAAGACTGTGAACTAAAGAACAGTGTTCATTTCTGACAGAATTGCTTTCATATATAACAAATAAGTAAGCAAGAAGACAGTTATTTTAATCAGTTAGATGTGAGCATTCCGCATTGTATATCAAATCAGCGCATTGTACCCCATAAGTGCATTAATGTACAAAAATGATTTAATAAAGAATTAAAAAATATAAAATAAAATAAATTCATACAGCTTTGTATGTTAGAAACACATCACATATTTGTTGACATTTACTAAATAATTAATATTGGAAGATATGTCTTGATAGTTGCCTATGAATCTATCACAAAATACTACTGTACTCAATGGTATACTAACTAACTTGTCTCTTGTATGGTAAATGCTATCAAGAGGAATTCCTTTAATAATGATACTATACTCCAAGGGATGATGATAAAGATTTTCTTTAAATTTTACCGACTTTCAATTAACTTCAGATTCAACATGAAGCATTAAATTAACACTAAAAATCACTGTAAGTAATGCAAATTGAGAGTACATTATAATAGAAATATTGAGATAAGTTCAATGAACTTTTGTAGGATTTTAGGCTGAAAATTATTTTTTTTTCTGAAGTTACAGTCATTCCAATACGTTGTTGCAAATTACTAAGAGTTTCATGATTATGATGTTCATGAGTAATGAGATTGACCCTACTTACTGGAAGATTCAGGCATGTTATCATTTCCTTAATGTTATGTTACTTCAAAATAAAGGGTAATATACTTTGAAATTCTTATGTAATATTGCTTTCAGGATACGAGGCACAAGCAGTGAAGGAAATAAATTTTCCTTGAAGGTACTTAGAAGAGATTGTACCTCAAGAGAAACTCCACAACATATCAAATTCTTAATGTGTTGTATTTTATTTTATATCTGTTCCTGTCCTCATAGAATGATACATGAAAACAGTACAAAAGCTCATAGACCAGGATTCCAAAAACAGACTGTGGATTATGTATAAAGCAGATTATGTCTTAACTGTATATGAGTCAGAGTTTCTGAGGATATAGAATTAATCGAAATGATTTAAATGGAGTCTTTAATTATGGTATATGCACAGTTATAAGGTGCAAGAACACATAAGGAATGTTGTAGGATCCAAAGTCTAACAAAGCTAGGACACATTACCACCCCAGGGGAGGACTAATACTTAAGGGAGGCCAGATCTGTAAAAAGAGGTGCAGCTGCTGTCAGAGTAAGAGCAAGGAAGTAGGCCAAGAAGAGAGGAAAATGTTCCAGCTTCTCTCTCCACCCTTTAATCTGCTTTTACTTCTTTTGGGCCCAAATCACTCAAAGCTAGAGGGAAAGGGGCTTCAGGTGTTATCCCTCGGGGCACAAAGAAGGCCAGAAAACGATTTTTAAAAATTGATGTGGAAAATCACATATAAATTTCCACATATAAATGGAAAATAATGAATCAAAAAAGTAATAAGATTTATAACATCCATGTCTATAAGGTATTAATCAAATTTATGAGTTTTTTTTTCTTTTTTGACAGAAAATTCACAACATTATTTTCTTCATTCGTTTTCTCATTATGTTAACCATAGGTGGAGGGTGAAGATATCCATATTTGGAAGAACAAAATCTATTCATCCAATTTTTTGGAATAGATTTCTAGTTTTATGTATAAATCTCTGAACACTTCATTGGTTTAAAAACAAGAAAAGTTTATTAATGACCTCGATTTCAAGATACTTTTGATTAACTAGTGCCAAGTACACTTGGCAAACTACTTCTCATTAATGATTCTTTTTATTGATTTTATTATAAGATGTCTGACAGCATATATTTTCCAAACAGTCTGTATTATTCGATTAGAAGTCTGACACTGTTTGAGTCTCAGTACATGAACAAAAAATAATTAAATTTAATAATAATGAAAAGAACTCTTAGTAATCTATCATACCACTATTACAGCATGAGCAGTGACGATGAATGGGTGCCAAATTAGAAAATAAATCCATAAAAATATGCCAATTATTGCAACCATAATAAAATTTCTGTCGCATTTCAATACAAATTGTCATTACCTCAAATAGAACCTCTTAGAACATCATTGTTTTAAATTGTAGTTGCATCCCTAATGCACATTAGATGTAAACGTTTTATGAAAGCTTAATGATAAGATACATTTTTAAAGCACTGATAAACCCCCTTACGTTGCATCATTCAACTATGAAAACTTATTCCTGTATCTGAATATCCATGACTAACTCATCTGTTACTTACCTTGCAGTTGATTTGGTATAATCTTTCTAAGTCTTAGTTTGACAAATAGTGGAATAATTGCAAAATATTGATAGGATCATATATAATTGACTACATTTTTTTCATCACACTTTATTTCTATCCAGATTTGAGGTCATTACCATTTATGTAAGTACAATGTTGAAAATAAATCTTTCAATTTTAAGAAAGAAAACTACTTTCACTTGCCATCTTATTTTAGGAATAAAAGGAATCTCCTTCCTCCAATCCCTGAATTACATGGATTTGTAGTATATTATTAAAAATTGAGAATTTCACTCATGTATTTTTTTTGTATCTTTGTAAGCATGGCATAAAAATAAAGTTATAGTCAAGTTTTTTTTTTTTTTTTTTTTTTTTACAGGCAGGGTGGGTGGAGATTAGGAAAGAGAAGAGAATTCAGTTGTGCACTGATTTCCACAGAGCAGTATGTGTTACTGACTCTAGAAACCTGTCCCTTCTGTGAGTTTCTGTCCCTTCCACTAGAAATTTTTTCTTAAAGTAAAGCACTAACCCAACCTTGGAAAATTCTTCATTTACTGTCAAGTGAATACATAGGTCAGAGACTGAATTAAGACTCAAACATTTAATTTGTGGAGGAAAAAAACAAAGAGAATTTGTTATTGGAAAAGTTACTGGTCTGAATTTGGAAATTTGTTTTTCTCAGAAGAGGGACTGAGAGATAGTGCATTTTGAGACCCCAGAAATAGTTATTTCCCTCCACGTATAACTTCCTTACTCTTTAAGTTACATTCTAAATATACTTGCAAGAGTGTCCAATCTGTGGTCCACGAACCCCACGCAGATTATATGAGGACTGTTTTGCTTATCTGTGGAGCTGGATATTGCACACAGTATGCACAGATCTTTTTTTGTTGCTGTATTTAATGTGTACCCTCCCTGCCCCCTACAACCAACTCTTATTCTTCTGATATGCAGCAGCAAAGAAAAAAGGTTGGACACCCCTGGATACATTGAATGTTGCACTTACATCTTTTCCACAGTAGGTTTTGGTACAAAAGAGGAGAGATGGAAACAAAGGAATCAGATATATTATTCATAAAAGAAGAGAAATGTCATGGGGTTATAAAAGTGACACATATATTTCATGATTCCTATCAGGGACAGCCTAGAGATGTTCCAAATCTTAAGTAACAATTGGCAACCAAACAGAACAGTTCAAAACAAGGCAGATTTACTGGTGAATCGAGGTTTTTGTTTTTTAATGAATTTTTGTATACATAATTTTTACTTGCTAAATACAATGTGAGAACGATTTTATAATCCTATAAATCATGCTCTATTTCTTGAAAATATCAAATTTAAAGAGTAAAATTTCTTGATTATTTATTCTTATGTGACAGAGTGCTTTTCTCTTACACTTGACTCTGGGTAATAGTTTCAAATTTTATCTTTTTTCCCCCTCATTTATACTCACCTCATTTTCCTTTCTGCTTAAGGCAATATATTTTCTGCCTTATTTTTCCAAAATGTTTTGCTTCAGAGTGTGAAGGGGATAAATAGAAACAATAAAGTGAGCTTAGGTAAAACCACAAAGCTTGATATGGGTTCCAAATCTGGGAGGTGTAATTCCTCAGATTTGTCTGTGGTTGCTTTCAGTTCAGTTTACCACCAAACAGGACAAACATTTAATGCAAAGGGCAAACTCAAGATTAGGATATAGGTGAGTAGATGCCACTCTCCAAGGACACTCATTTCCATACAAAAGAGTTTCTTGGTTCAAAGTCTTAGTACTTGCCCGGTGTGAGAATCCACCAGATTGAGAGGAGCTGAGAATGATGGACGCTATTCCTCATTTCTATTCCAGGCCATGGACTGTTGAGGGGGACATGCTGGCACTCCACTTCTCACACAGGCTATGATGCCAGAAGATTCTTTCTTGGCCACAGCTAGGTACTTCCAAGTTTTTTGTTTTGTTTTGTTTTATTTTACTATATCATCAGGCCTGCTTGAAATTTTTATTTAGAAGGCCTAACCATGGCTTATCATAAACACAAAAATATATTTCTACCAAGGAGAGGTAAGAGATCACACACACACACACACACACACACACACACACACACACACACACACACAGAGAAATCTGAGTTCAAAGCTTGTACTCAGGGCAGCTCCCCTGGACCATAACATGATGCAGAGAAAAATGGCTATGTCAGGAATCTGCCTTGATAGAAATAAAGAGCCCTGTATCTCAAAAAACAGCACAGATTGTCTACATTCAAGAAGGCAAGTGCGCCTAATGACTGGAGTCTCAGTGCCGAGTGACGTGTGGATAGATGCCTTGGCATAGCATGAGGCTAGATCTCAGAATTGTAGCACTGAAGTCCAGGAAAGGGTAGAGGGGTATGCTCAAGAAGAATACATGTTAATTTAATTTTCTACCTGTTCTAGAAAATAGAGGCTTAGAATAAAAAATTAAGTCACTGACAATAAAATTTTATTTCTCTAACATCTTAATTTGTGAACCAAATTTCATGTCTTATAGTCATTAATATATATATAATTTTTAGAGACAGAGCCTCACTTTGTCACCCTCGGTAGAGTGCTCTGGCATCACAGCTCACGGAAATTTCCAGCTCTTGGGCTTAGGTGATTCTCTTGCCTCAGCCTCCTGAGTAGCTGGGACCACAGGTGCCCTCCACAATGCCCAGCTATTCTTTTGTTGCAGTTTGGCCTGGGGCCTGGTTTGAACCCACCACCCTCAGTATATGAGGCTGGAGCCCTGCTCACTGGCCACAGGCGCTGCCCTACTCATGAATATTGCATTAGTGAAATTAATAGAATTTGATCTTAAGAATCAATCTATGTTTGAACTTAATCCTGTTGTCTTATCCACATTGACTCAAGTTACTTTATTTGATCAAACTGTCCTAAATCCATGCTGCTATATCCTATTCGTTATTGCCAAACAGGTTGTTGGGAACTGAATGTCTCTCCAAAAAGCATATACTGATGTCTAATCTCCAATATGATGGTTTTTGGAGGTGGGAGCCTTGGAAAATAAGCGACCAGAGAACTAGCTGGCTCTCTGCCATGTGAGGGTAGCACACGCGGTCAGTCTGCATCCTGGAAAAAGTCCTTCATGGTCATGCAGTCCTGCTGGTCATGCAGCCGTCCTGATCTTGGATGTCCAGCTCCCAGAACAGTAAGAGAGAAATATTTGCTATTTAAGCTACTCAGTTTATGGGAACTTTTTATAGCAGCCTGAGCTCTCTAAGCACAGGGTAAGTATAGCCCCCATTCCATCATTCAGGCACGTGATGACGACTGGCAGGACTGCACTCTTTTCTTTTCTTTCTTTCTTTTTTTTTTTTTTATTTTCTTTATACGTATACATGTGTTTATTTGGTTTCCACTTTTTGCCTTCACAAAATTAAAAAGGCTTAAAATTTAATAACAATAACAATGTGTAAGATAAGGACTAGAAACAAAAACTTCGTAAAGAACAAAGATAAATACATTTGGAAAATAAATCAGATGATTCTGCAATGAAATATTGAGCAATAATAATAATAATAATAATAATGCAAAAAAAGTAACATTCACATTGTCAGATAAAACTATGTCTATCATAGAATGCTTTGATTCTGAGGTTCATTATGGAGTCATCAGTTAACTTCTTTTTTATTTTCTTTCCAAAGTTTCAAAAAATAGGCAACTAATATTTATAAATAAAAATAGAAGATAATTTTAAAAAACAGATCATGCCAAATGTTATAGACAATAGAAAAAGAAGAAATATTTCAAAATCTGAACAAAACTAAAAGCATTTTATGAAATTTATCTTTTGATTTATTTTATAAAGTCACAGTTGATCATCTATATATTAAATTTCCTTAGAAAAAGTAAACATTTTCGTACTATCAATACTGAGTCATTTAAGAAAATATTTCCATTAGAATAGTAGTCACTTGTTATCTTCAAAGAATAAGAAGCAAAGCGAACTGAGATGTTGGGGCATTTGGCCTCTGCAGCCATATTGTGTGACACTAGGAAAAACTTTCTTCTTTAGCAAGAGAAAGTGGATTGTTACTTTTTACTGCCAAGAACTGTACTGTTACAAATGTTATCTTAAAAATACATTGCATTCATCAATGTCAAGGCTGTATTATTTTGTTCCATATGGAAAAAAATAAACCTTATAAGAGTCGCTTCATTATAGATTCTCTAAGATGACTTGCAGCTGTCTACGCGGACCCTTTAAAATCTCTGTACAACTACAAGTGAATTATTTGAAATACTTTTATTGGAAATTATACTATGAAATCCTTTCCTTGATTTTAATAATTGCTTTCCAAGCCATTTTGAAATATTTTTTTCTTTAAAGGCAATACAAAAATTCTCCAAAACTTGATTTATAATTTTAAAGATATGTAAATATAGAAATATAGGTGTGTGAGTATGTGTGGGAGTATATGCCTAGATCCATATGGTGTTTTAAAAAAATCATATTAGAATGATGACAGAGATTGATTACTTTTATATTCCATATATTGTGATAATAGCATTTATATTTATATATCAAATTTATACTTAATATGTTACATAATCCATTTCCTACCACTTACATTAAAAAAAAATATTTTTTCTACTCTCCTATTGAATAAAATGCAATGCTAGAGACTATTCACAAAGTTTGAGTTTGAAAATAAAAAATAAATATAAAATTCCAGAGCTGAATGGCTTCAAATTTTTATTTATTAACAAATAGTTTTCTATTTTTAAACATAAAATTGAAATATATCAACTCTCTATTAGAGAAATAGCTAATATTTAACTGCACTCTTGAGATGAATTTTAAAAAGTGTGTAAATTAACCTGGCTGGAAGGGAAAATACACAATGTATGGATCTCGCTATAGCAAATAAACTTGAAAAATTATCATTAGTTAGAGGCAATTTGTATTGAGGGAAATTGGGCAGTTATGCTTTTAACCAAGTATGTGTGTGTGTGTATGTATATTCTTGTTTGTATGCATCTAAATTTAATGTCTTGAATTTGTCTAGGATTGTTCATATTAAAATATAATCTCCCCTTGTGCCCACAAGTTTATTCATACTTGTCAACAAATTTGTCTCTTAAGTTTTGGTTTAGAAAAATGGTCACCACAGGCATACAACCTTTAGGTAAAATTCAAGCCATTGTCTTTCCTATTATTGAACATGTGGTTCAAACCTACAAATTAGATCCCAGACACTCCCAAAGTGAAGACTGTCGCAGAAAAGACACACAAGGTCAAATAAACATTTGATGCTAGGGTCACAAGACCATGCTGTGCACCAGAGAACAGAGAATCAATCACTGCATTGTAGACATGAACCTGGATTAGATCCAGACCTGGGTGGACTAGAAGGATGTCACCTGGAGAGGTATTTTAGGAAGATTTTAATCCAAGAGCATGTATACGTGAGCACACAATTTATGTTCTGATTTTTAAAAAGGATACTTTCAGACACAGATTCAAAGTAGCTCATGGTAATGCAGTGTCTTCCTCACTTTGAAAAACAGTCTTATTCAAAGGAAACAAATTTCTAGGTAAACAAAGCCCACTTAATAAACAGCTAATGAGGCATTTAGTGAAGAAGACTATATGAAAATTATAAAAAGCTGAAAAGAAAGTGTCTTTTTTTTTTTTTTTTTTTACAGTTCAGGGTACTCATGGTAATGTGTAATGCTATAAGAGTGAGCTTCTAAGCACCTTATAGTATCATCTCCTATTGTGTGTGTGTCCTCAGATGCAGCGTGTGTCCCACAGTGAATTACTGGTGGAAGAGTAGAGACCAACAAATGGGACATAATACCCTACTTTGGAAAATAATATCCAGAATCTATAGAGTGTCCCCAAAGTCATCCCTCAAGTTGCCAAACAGGGAAAATAGGAAATTGTAGTTAAGTGTACATCTATTCACAATATAACTGTTACAAATTTTTACAAAGAAGTGGGTCAACTTGTAGAGAATATTTGGTAAAAACTATTTGGTAAACATTGTAAATAAATTTTACATTTTAATTGTAAATTTTGTAAATACGGGTACATTTGGCTACAATTTTCCACTTTCCCATGTATGGTGATTTTAAGGGTGAGTTTTGGGACACCCCATATATATGGACCCTTAGAAAATAGATTCTATTCAAACACAGAAGGTATTTTGCTGAAATTCTTTTATATATTCATTAGGAAACTTTCAGTCTGTTGAAGGTTAGAGCACATCTAATGGGGGGTAAGTGTGGATCTTTAATAATTACAGTATTCTACTTTTTAAGGCATCTTTCTAACGTGAGAGACATGCTAACAGGACAACTATGAGATCCGGAAAAACAGAATCATCTTCATTTAAGCATTCTGTGCAAGAAAAAAAAAAAAGCGCTATGAAGTGCTACCAAATAAAAATGTCCTGCAAATCAGCAAGAGTAAAAATAAAGTTCCAAATACACAGTACCCTTTACCCCAAAGCCAAGCTCCAGAGCTGAGCTGGCTGCATATAGACCAAAGAAAATAAAATTACTATTAGAGAAAATGTCTCAAAATAATATAAAATCACAATCTTTCCTCTGAGCCAGAGTTACCAAAACCAAGAAACCCCCTTTGGGGGTTTAACGACCCTTTCATAAGGGTCACCTTAATACATCCTGCATATCAGATATTTACATTATGATTCATAACAGTAGCAAAATTACAATTATGAAGTAGCAACAAAAATATTGTACGGTTGGTGGTCACCACAATCTGAGGAACTGTATTAAAGAATCGCGGCATTAGGAAGGTTGAGAACCACCGTCTTAGTTGCTTGGAACATAGTGCTTGTGTTGGGTTGATTGCATGAAAACTGACTTACAAAATTTCCCTAGATGTGAAAATTAAACACCCATGTAGCTTTAAATATCAGTGGGACTAAAAATGACATTTCTTTAGATTTTAAATAAATGTACTATGTATATCTAAAGACTAGATTTGTAAACTTTAATGTTCCTACCAACTAGCTGGGAGAGAAAAGAGGAAAGATGACCTCCTTCTTTCTATGTTTATTATTTTTATTCATGTTTTTCACAAAACCAGTAGATGACTTTATTTGTTTATAGTACATTATTGTGAGTCTTCCAATAATATAAACATAAAAAAGATGTCAAATTTTAATGTTTTGAGGTAGAGTGTACATCCAGGTCTGTTACAGAGCTTTTGTAATGAAATGTGGATTATTGACGATAAATTGACTATTCATTCTATATAAAAACTTTTAATACTACAATAAATAATTTGATGTTCATGAAAGTCCATTTAGTACTAAATTTTATTTTATACAGAGTATTACCACTGTAAAATTAAGAGTATAAATTGTCAATACAGCTTCTAATGATGAAATTATCTTAGGTAATAAAATTTGTGTCACAAAAATCTATAAATTTCCCACCATTACTTATTTGCCAAAGGTGGATTAACAGTATCCTACATGTATCTACTTATACATTTGCTATGAAAATCCTTTAAAATGTAGATTATAATTGTGTTTTATAGATTATACTTTTTTCAAAACCTGGAGATTCTCTTGCAGAACCAACACAAGGATATATGAGGCATTGAATGGTAGAAAAAGACATCAGCTTTTAGGATAGTGACACCAATTCAAGGAAGAGAATGGCTATTTACAGATGCCTCATTACTAATAATAGCAGTCTATTCATCAAAAACTCTTTGTGACATTTTTAAGTGAAGATAGCATTCATTTCTGTTTATTGGCCATGCCTGTTCCAGCCACCTAATTCTGTGCTTTAAACTGATTCTATCTGGCTTCAGCTGTGGGCTCATTTCAGCCACATTGTCCTCCTGACAATTCCTTGCACCTGCCTTAAATCCCTCTGCTTGTGCCGTTTATACTGCCTCAGACACTGTTTTGCAGAAGTCCAGGGGACTTACTACATAATCACTTCACGTCCCTCTTCCCTTTGTTGATCATCAATATAACATGGAACCCAACACATCGCCTACCCTACCTTAATTTTCATTTACATTCCACAATCACCTCGTGATGCCTCCCCAAGCATTTGCATAGTTTTATTTACATGTTCACAATCTGCTTCTTTCCCTCAAAAGATATAAACTACTATATACTACTATATTCTATATACTCCTATATACTACTATATTCTCTGAGTCCAGAATAGCAGGGAGGAACCTTTCATGTTGGAAGGCCACATTGACTTAGCTGTAATCAAATAAGACCACATTCCAGAAAGTTCAATTTGATAGACTTAAAAATGTACAATTTGTTTATAAACAAATAACTACTATATACTTAATAATTAAAAAAATAAACACTCTTTGTTAATGTTAAAATTAACTACCTTTTTCATGATTTTACTTTTTGTTAGAATGAATTTGAATATTTGCTGGTAGCATGGAGCTCTGCAGTTTCAGGTGATCCTCCAAATGGGTATTAGTTATAATATTTGCAACTCTAAGGGTGTCTTTTTTTTTCCCATTTATTAAGTCATATACACATAGATCATGAATACATTATGCTTTGTAAGGGGTAATGTATTGATTTTTTTATATGATTTGGAGTGCTTATATCAAACTAATCAACATAGTTTTCACCTCATTCACTTAATTATTGTGTTAAGACATTTATGTTCTATTGATAGATTTGGCATGTACTCTTGCAATATGCTCTGTAGGTGTGATCCCACCATTTACCCTCCCTCTATCAAAGCTCTCCCCTCCCCTCCATTTCACTCCTTCATCCTGGGCTATAGTTGTGATTTATCTTTCATAAGTGTGAGTAATTGTGAATTGTTTCATGAAAGTACTGAGTACACTGGATACTTTTTCTTCCATTTTGAGATACTTTACTAAGAAGAATATGTTCCAGCTCCATCCATGTAAACATAAAAGAGGTAAAGACTTCATCTTTTTTAAGGCTGCATAGTATTCCATGGTATACATGTACCACAATTTATTAATCCATTCATGGGTCAATGGGCACTTGGGCTTCTTCCATGACTTGGCAATTATGAATTGAGCTGCAA
>CAUYPK010125516.1:0-29826 GCA_963574355.1 Loris lydekkerianus
ACGGTGACTGGGAAAATGCCAGGAAGGCTATGTTGAATATTGGGATGAAAATGTGTCAAATGGTTTATGAAGCTAGTATATGATGCCCCATGATCATATCAATGTACACAGCTATGATTTAATAAAAAAAAAAATAATAAAATAAAATAAAATAAAACACTAACTTGTTTACTGAGTCCTTCATAACTCTTTGAAGACATATGACTGATCTAATCACTACAAGCATTAGTACTCGTGATTCTGTCACTGTCCTTGCTTCATGCTTTAAATACTCTCATCTATGACAGGAAAAGCCAACAACAAAATAAAAAACAAAAATACCAGTGACAAGTATGACTCCAATTCATAGTCATGTATGATTATATTTTTATAATCCACAACTGTCAACTTCCAAAAGTGACAATTAAAACATTGCTGAAAAATGCAGCAATGTAGTTGTAGATATTCTCCGTCAACTCTGTCAACTTGCAAGTCCTGGAATTTTGACCACTCTGATAAGTGAGAAGTGATATCAGAGTGGCTTTAATTTGCATCTTTCTTATTATGAGTTAAGCTGAGTGTATATATGTTAATATGTCAATAGCCAGGATGTTCATATTTTTTTTGGTGAACTACCTGTTATCTGTTTTGCCCATTTTTCTTCTAGGGTTTTGGTCTTTACATGTGATATAAATTGCATGTAAAGTTATGTGTTCTTATTTTGTCATTTTTTAACCTAGTGTCTTGCTCTGTTGCCCTGTCTGCAGTACAGTTGTGTGATCATAGTTCTCTGCAGCCTTAAACTTCTAGCCTCAATCTTCCTGCCTGAGTCTTCTAGTCTCTAGGACTACTATCATGTGCCACCATGCCTGGCTGTTTTAAAATTTTTTCGTATGGATGCAGGAGAGGTCTTTCTATTTTGCCCAGGCTGGTCTTAAACTCTTGGACTCAAGTGATTCTCCTGCTTTGGACTCCCAAAGTTCTGGGATTGCAGGCAAGAGATACCATGTCTGGCCCCATCATATATTTTTTGATAACTTTGGTTATCTAGTCAAATATATTAATCTTTTATTTATTGATTTTAGATTTTGAATTATATTTGTAAATAATTTTACTACCCTAATTATAAAGGAATTCATTCTTTTAATACTTAAAATATTTTTTGTTCATTTATATTTCTCATCTATTTGTAATTTGTTTGGTAAATGGTGTAAGGTCTGAATTCAATTTTCTCTTTTGTAGATGACCATTACTATTTGTTACCAACACTATCTTCCCCATAGTGATTTGAGATTACAAGTTTATCTTGTACTCAGTTCCCACATGCACTTGGATCTATTGCTAGCTATTCTATTTTGCTCTACTCATCAATCTGTCCATTCTTATGTTAGGACAAAATTTTTAAGTGAAAATTGTTTTCCTCTGTTTTTATCTGTACAAATTTACAGGGCACACAAGATAGTATGGTACATGTACATAAGGCACAGTGACAAGTGATTCTGGTAGTCTCAGATGGAAATAAGGAACATATTATTGGAAACTGGAATAAAGGTGATCCTCATTATAAAGTAGCAGAGACTTGACTAAATTTTCTTCTGCTGTTGGGTGCAAAATAGCATTTACAGTCATGAACTTGGATACATAGCTAAGGAGATTTCAAAGCAAAGTGTGAATAATGTGATCTTGTTTCTTCTTGCTGCTTAGAGTAAAATGAAATGGGAAAGAGATAAATTGAGGAAGAAACTCTTACATAAAAAGGAACCAGAACTTGATGACTTGAAAATTCTTAGTCTACTCAGATAGCTTGCTCTGGAAACAGGGCCAAGGATTTCTGTATATTTAGGTAAAGATTTTAGGCATGTGGGGTGGAGCCTGTGGCTAAGTAGGTAGGGCGTTGGCCCCATATGCTGAGGGTGGCAGGCTCGAACCCAGCCCCGGCCAAACTGCAACAACAACAACAACAACAAGAAAAAGACTTTAGGCATGTAACTCATAGGTCTAGTCGGCCATCTCAACAGAGACTCTGCCATCTTGGACAGAGAGGAGAGAAGACACACACTCAGAGGGCAATGCCATATGATGGCATAGAGGGATGGCAGGCCTGTGATGATGCAAATGGAGTTACACAGTCCCCAGTCAAAACCTACTCAGGGTTGCTGGCAACCTCTAGAAAGTAAGAGAGAGAAAATGGCTCCACTGACTTGATTCTGCACCTGTTGCCTCTACAACGATGAAAGAAAAAATATATGTTGTTTAAGCTACTTATTTGTGATAATTTTTGTAGTATCCCTGGGAAAAAAATATAGGAAGTCTGAGAATTATGAAGAACTCCGACTCCTTTAGAAGAGTAGGTTTTAATCTGTAAGCCATTAGACAAAAATCTAACTCTATGAATATTCATTTGGTAGCCAGACTGTAATCTCACAGGATAATATTTAAAAGAACCAGAATCTAGAGAAAGTTTGACATTATTCCTTGAGTATTGTGTGGGATAATGACAGTGGGGAGAAATACATTTTACACTTCATTTTAAATGTTTCATAAAATATCTGTTACACATATGATGCATTCTGATTTTCCTATTTTATTCCGTTCTGTTTTATTCTATGTCATAAAAGAAGGCTGACCATGATTTATCAAACTGACTTCAAAAGTCAACCACGAATCACAAGGAACACTGTTCTAGCACTCCTTAACTTTCTTGCACTATTACCAAAGCCCAAGGTAGTCTATAATTAACTGGAAATAAATGTGGATCTATTTTCTCAAATTACATTTTATTCTTGTTTGCTACTATTAGCAATAATTTTCCATTAAAAGACTACAATGAACACTATATATTCATTTAGAGACTGTATCTTTATTATAGTCTTTTAATGGAAGAATTGTTGAAGACTATTCATCAAATGGTACGTACATAAGGCACAGTGTCTTCTATGAATCATTTGACATATGTTAATCTGCTATTTTCTAGTTCATTATGTAAAAAGAACAGGGAGTTTTTTCAATCTGTCCAAGTGTTTGTGAATAAATTGTTATCATTTTCATAAAAACTTTCCAATGAGGTAAAATAGATAAGGTAACAGATAATCCTATGATGATGCCATTCATTCTTGGTATAGATTCTGATTTTGTTCATCACAGAGGGAAGAGAGAAAACCACTGAAATAGAGGAGAGTCACACTGGCTTGGAGAATAGAGTGACAGGCAGTGGCAGGACACTGGTCATAACGCACTCATTCACTACTGGTGTTGCCATGGACACCACAGCAGTACCACAGATCTTGAGTGGGTGATAAAGAAAATAATGAGAACCAAGAA
Source organism: Loris lydekkerianus (assembly GCA_963574355.1). Lineage (NCBI taxonomy): Eukaryota > Metazoa > Chordata > Mammalia > Primates > Lorisidae > Loris > Loris lydekkerianus. Next base: position 3,301 of record CAUYPK010125516.1, read on the forward strand.
TAGTTTCTCTACACAAAGTTTGTATGCTTCAGAAAGAAAATGATTTCCTTCTAATTTTCTTACTGAGTTTGTCCTTTCTTTCAGACTCTGCAGATCCTTTTTAACATAAAATCTTCCCTACGAGAAGAAAGATGCTGATTTCAATATTATGAAGAGCACTTTCAGTTCTGTCCATTTTGATCCATTCTTTTTTGTCAGTTTGTAAAAAACAGACAAACAAAAAAAACATTAGTACTTATAGAAAGAATTAGAAGACACATGAGTTCTTCTCTAGAATAAACAATATTCTAAATGGTTTGCTCCTTCAATGTGATAGTTTCTTATAGTAGATATAACCTTGCTTTAAAAAAAAAAAAAAAGATTTCAATGTCAGTTGACTCTATTTTCAAATGATTCATTCATTAATTTATACTTCATATTTTCATTTATTTCATAGAGTAATGATGGTATGAAGCGATAATGAAATTCTGAAAGAAATGTCTATAAGGCATGTATACCATCTTTGTAGTCACAAATTTGTTGTTGTATTTGGAATCACCGATGGGGAAATTTTCATTTTTGTTCTGGACCAGATGTATGCATGCAATGGAAAATAAGGCTGTGGAGTAGCATCTCATAAAGAAAAATTGCAGCAGAAATAGACCAGGTATCAGTCAGGGTTCAACCAGAGAACAAGAAGCAGTAGGTGATTGTGTGTGTGGGTGGGGTAGGGTGGCAATTTGTTACAGGGGATCCATTCACACCATTCTGAAAGTGGGCTAAGTAGTCTGTGTAAGACTTCGGTCTCCTCATACAGTGCTAGATCTTGAAGTTCACAAGGCAGGAGGGCAGAAAGGAAAATATATGTAAAATGAAGAAAACCAAAAGTACGTGGAATCCATAAGTATTGGCAAAAAACTGGGTCACAGGATTGAATCATTGCCTTGTTGCCTCTGGCTTTGGTAACAAGTGTATCCTGTAGAAGCCAGGCCCTTTGTTGGAAAAGTTGAAGGAAGCTTCAGGGAATAACTGCAGGCCCAGCTGCTACTTCTTGCCAAACAGTGAGTCGTTAGATTTGCAAAAGCACACATGAACTTCAAATGGCTGCTGCTCTCCTGATACGGGGCAAAGGGCACAAAGATCTTCCCTGTGGCCTCCTGTTGTGCCTCAGCTGCTCTCCAGCCATGATTAAAAATGTCTCCTCTGGGCTGGGAGCAGTGGCTCATGCTTGTAATCCCAGCACTCTGGGAGGCTGAGATGGGAGGATAACTTGAACTCTAGAGTTGAGACCAGCCCGAACAAGAGTGGACAGCATCTCTACTAAAAGTAGAAAAATTAGCCAAGCCTCGTGGCTGGCACCTGCAGTCTCAGATACTCAGGAGGCTGAGACCAGAGGATCTGTTGAGCCTAGGAGTTTGAAACTGCTGTGATCTAGGCTGATTTTACTGCAGTCTAGCCTGGGGCAACAGAGTGAGATTCTGTCACAAACAAACAAACAAAAAAAAATTCTCCTCTGTATTCTTTTAGCCTCTGTGAATAACATGATAATAATAGTTATCATGCCTTGAACATTTGCTATGCAGAAGCATGCATGTTGTCTCATTTAATCATCACAAATTTCCTGTGGGGTAGAGTCTGTTAGAAATCCAGTTTTACAGGTGAGGAAACCAAGATTTATAGAGATTAATAAATTTATATGAGGCTCTAACATTAAGTTACTGGCAGAACAGAATTTGGGACATCCTCCTGAACCTCCAAACCGTGCCCCTCTCTATTACGTCCACACATGACTTACTCTGATTATTTCATCTGTATGTGTCTGCTCTTTTACATACTGGAAATCCCCCAAAGGAAAAAAAATTCTACTTTTTTCTTTGCTCATGTCAATTTGTCTTTTCTCTTGCACTTTTTACTTTACTCAGTAGCCACATAGAGCACCAATTTTTTTTTCCTTTTTCTTTGTAAAATACAGAGAAAAAAATCTCATTTTAAGAAGACATTAGTAAATTATAATCAAATGCTTTTTTTGGCAATAACTTTCAGGGAAATAATTATGACTATAATGACTTCAAGAAGTTTCAAGAAGCTTAACACAATTTTTAATTGTCTAAAGACACACATCAGTTCTTTGGAATGGCAAACTACTTGCATGGTCTTGCACATAAAATTTCAGCATCTTTCTATTTGTAAGGACTTGCCCAGGGAGTTCAGAGTCATTCGTGGGAGAAGGCACTCTGCTGTGTCAGGCATCAGATACACACTAAAAAGAAGGTCATTCCTCTGTCCTCTGGAAACAACAGCGAAAAGAAAATAGATGCTTTGATAATGACATGAGGATCAAGACATAAAGTTAAAAGGAAACTAGAAAGTAAGCAATAGAGAATTACAAGAGAGAGAACCAAAATAAAAACAGTGGTAGCTTTCTTAGGAAAGGGAAGTCCTTAGGAGAGAAGATTTTCCTTACAGCCTCCCGAGAGTACATTGAAAATTTCTTGGAATTGATGTCATTAGGACTAAAATTCAAATACAATGTTGATTAGAATTAGCCAGAGAAAATTATTGAAAATGGGAAACTTTGAGAAAACAGTTCTCTAGGAAAGCAGAGTATTTTTATCACTGGTCCTTGACTTCCACCACTGGCAGAGGTAACACAGTGTAGATTTTCTGATGAGCCAGGTGCTCTGCCGGCCTCTGTGTGAGCAGTGGTGAGGAAGTCAAGGCCCGTCACTGTACAGGCAGACAACAGAAAGGGGCCACATGATTATGAGGGGTTGCAAGTCGGGGACAAAAGGGGCAATCCTGAGACTAAGCACTGGAGGGAAGCCTGACCAAGTGCTGAGCATTCAAGTAGCCTTTCTGGAAGATGCTCTGTATATAACAGGAAGGACGAGTAGAATTTAGCTAGAGAAAAGGGTTTGAGGGTAGAAAAGAACATTTCTTTTTTTTGTTGTTGTTGTTGCAGTTTGGCCGGGCTCAAACCCACCACCCTCAGTATATGGGGCTGGCGCCTTACCCACTAAACCACAGGCGCTGCCTGGAAAAGAACATTTCTGCCCGGAAAAGAACATTTTACGAAAGAAAATAGTGTATGAGATGAGAGGAAGTAAGAAAGAACCGGCCATATTACAGGAACAGTAGTCATTACCAACTGAAAGGATTACATTCTAGCAATATATTAGGCAAGGTTTCACTAACCGTCCTAGATCAGGTAAAAGGCATGAAGGAAATATATCTGTGCTTTAGAAGACACGTGCTTCCAAAACCAAGCAGGGAATTGGACCGAATTCCAGTTATTAAGCCCCCTAATCCAGTGTCACTTGAATATTCAGTTAATCTGGAAATATTCGTGAGTTATTATGTTTCCCATAAGCCTGTTCTTATACACGCTTTATATCCTGTATCTAATTGTTAAAATGGTGAGCTGATCTTGCAAAGTTTGTAATTTGTGGCAGATCCTTGTTGGTGTTTTTGTAAGTTATCACAGAATTCGAGGATTGCTTGCTTAAAACAGTCTGGTTTTATAATCAGATAATGAGACAGTATTTTCTGTACTCTCCCTTTGATACTTTCATATGGTTTTTGAAGTGAGCAAAACAATATTTTTGTGCTATTTTTTCTTTTAAGAGGCTCGACATAACTTCAAATCACAAAATGAAAACATGTAATTAAAAATATTTGTCATACCCAAATATAAAGTACTATATCTAAAACAAGAGTGGATAACTGCACAGTATGGGTGGAGGATATAACAACGTGAATGTTTAAAGATAAATAGAGATGAGGGCTGAGAAATCTCCAAAGCCTTTCCACGTTCACTTTAGGGCCTGTGGCTTTCACTGAAAGAGGGAATTGATAGCTGAAATAGAAGTATAGATTTTGTTAATGTCATCAAATTTCATCTGGCAACTTGGGGGTTTGTAAATTCGAAGTGAATGACCTTGAAGACAGAAGAGCAGTTGGTTTTGATAATGACGTTAAGAAAGGAAAGCAGTCAAGAGATGTTGATGGCTTCAATTAGGGGAATGCCAGTGGACACCTAAAGAAGTGTATTTGATGGCTCACACCCAGAACCATAGCACTCTGGGAGGCTGAGGTGGGTGGATAACTTGAGCTCAGGAATTTGAGACCGCCATGAGCGAGAGTGAAACCCCATCTCTATTGAAGATAGAACTAGTTGTGTGTTGTAATGGGCAGCTATATTTCCAGGTACTTGGGAGTTTGAAGCAAGAGGATTGCTTGAGGAATTTGAAGTTGCTATGAGTTATGATGTCACAGAACTCTAGCCTGGGCAAAAGAATGAGACTCTGTCTCAAAAAAAAAAAAAAAAAAGGAAAGGAAAATAAAGCTACATGAGATAAGTTTAAAGAGGATTGTCAACAAAACTAGGTGACTGAATGTGGAGTGTGAGACAGAAAGTGGGGTGAATGCTGTGCTCACGTTACTGACCTGGACAAGTGGGTGTGTTACAGCACAGGTCAGATTCCCAAAAGAGACTCCTGGGGGCACAGGTGAACAGCCACCATGTGCCACAAACTATGCTAAGTTTGTTTTTCACACATTATCTTCATCCATTTTCCAAATTAGGAAAAGGAGCCTCTGAGTTTACTAACTAATATGCCCAACGTGGACACAGTGAGTACGGTGGGGAAGGGAGACACAAGCTCAAACGCCTTGCTTCATTTATATACTTTTAGTTTGGAGTTCCAGTACAATTTCAAAATGGAGTCATCAGGGTAGGAAAGGGGCTATTTGAAATTTTGAGCGTGGAAAGAAGGATATATAATTTTTGATTGTGAAGCCATGGGAATATCTGCCACTGTGGGTGGAGGGTGAGTGAGAAGACACAGAGCCCCAGACAGTGCTGTGGCTGATGCAGAACAGAGAAGGAGCATTTGCAGAGAAGAAAGCATTCACAAAAAGGTAGCAAGGAGGTCACAGGTATCAAGGAAGCCTGGAAAACTGAAACTGTGTCAAAGGAAGTGGTGGTCAGTGTCACTGCTGTGCTACACATTAAGTTTAACGATGACCAGAAGGCAACCATGGAACATGCCAACAGCTAACGTAACAGAGTCTTTCGGTAGAGTGTGGGGTGGAAGTCAGCTTCAATTGCTTTTCTTTAGTGAAAGGAAGGGAAACGAAAAACGTGAACTGTTCCAGAAGTTAAGCACTGAAGGGGAGGAGAGACAATGGTTTGTTGGTGTGAGGAAGGCTATTTGTAATTATTAAAGATATTAAAATATGTTGAAATCCTGTCATGAAGGAGCCATACAGCCAGGCTTGCGGTGGAAGGAACATAAAGGTCAGGCTCTGATTCATAGTATTTATTATGTCACAATAACAAGGTAATGTGTTCTGCTCATTAACCACACCAAGCCATTAGGGAGAGCAATATGCACAGACTGATGACTGGCATTTTGGAAAGACATGAATATTTTGCATCTTCTTTTCTCTTGGGTAGCATTGTTGTTACAGTTAAAAGACTCAACAGGTGATCTATACAGTATCTAAACGTTTACGTTTGTAAACGTACAAAGTATAAATAAGGTTCCCTGTTGATATGGGTTTGTGGGCTCTGAAGCTGTTGCAGTGATTATAAAGGGACGTAGTTGGTCATCGCCGACCATTACTGGTCACTGCAAGGACATTGGGAGAAACAGGCAGGAGTCTGGGCGGGGACTAGCCTGGGTGTTTTCCTCCTCTCTCTGATAGTATCCATTGGTGTTTCACAGAATCATGGAGTGAGAAATACACTGGAACGCACCCCAAGTCTCAGTACCTACAACACTGAAATAGTCACCTTCGACAGCGAAAAGAATGACACTCTTTTATCAGTTGGTGGATGATCTACAGCAAATACTGCTTTTCAGATTATATAAATACTTCATATTTTGAACATATTCACAATCTTTTATTTTTACTGCTCCAATAATCCATAAACCGAAAGTAGGCTTTTAGTTTATTTTAAAATCATATAGATTACTCTTTTCTCTTTTTCTGGTTTGAAATACATATGACAGATGTTCATTATAGAGATTTTTATGGCAAATAAATGTCAAAATAGAAAATTAAAACATTACTTATTTAACCCACCTATAGATAGAAACACTATTTTCTTCATAAATTATTTCCCTCCAGACTTTATTTTTCATATTAAATTTATTTCTTAGGTGATTTAAAAAATAAAATGAATTGAAAAAATCTACTTTATTCTATTTTTCAAATAACACTATCTTGTCTATCTTTATGATAATATTATTTAAAGATAAACATAATAGCAATTTAATATTAAATAATATAAATATATACAAATAAAATACTCAATAGTACATTTACTATTAAATTAACTACTATTACTATTAACTACTAATATTACTATTTACTATTATTACTAAAGTAATGTACTATTTACTTAATAGTACATTTATTTATTTATTGCACCATTTTTGGATAGTCAAGGATAATATAAATGATGTAGTGACTAACGTCTTTGTACCAAGGTATTTTGTTTCCCCACTTAGATCCATAAAATAGGAATTATTAAATAGTAGGTCCTGTATTAGAAATTTAGTTTTATGGAGCTCTAACCATTATAAGTTTTGCAGTGAGTATATTCGATTGCTCATGTTAGTGGTCTCAGTTTTATGTGGCAACTTTGAGTTTTGTATCCACATTTTGTTTTAATCTTTGCTAATTTAAACGGGAAATATTATTTCAATTTTCACTTCTTTGTCTGAGATGATCATGCAATACAGTCTAGTGGTTAAGATTATGGGATTTGGGGGTCAGACAGACTGAATGTAAACTTCAACAGCTGCACTCGAGAGTGATGTTCTTTTAGAAGTAATTTAACCTTTCTAACCTCAATTTCTCCTATGAGGATGATAGCATATACTACAGGTCAGGCACTCTTCTAAGAGCAACTTACATGTTAACTCAGGTAATCTCCACAACACTGTGAAAATAAGGTATTGCTATTACCTGAGAATCTGTGATGTTGACCCTGACACCACACATTCCCATCGGACTGTTCAAAGGCTTAATGAGAAGGTGTATGTGTATAAACCATCCTTTAGATCTGTAGAAACAGAGAAAGTGTACAATAATTAGCAGCCAAAGTAATTATTTCTATAGCTTACTCATGCATTCACTCATTACTTATTGGTATTTTTGAAATTTTCTTACCAGAGTATTTACATTTTTACTGAACAACATTTTAAATCATTTGTTTTTCATTTATTGCAAACTTCCTCCCTGAAAAACTATTAAGCAAAAGCAATCATCTAAAAAAAAAAAAAATTAAAAAAAAAAGCAATCATCTTTTTGATCTCTCTCAAACATTGGAATTATTAAGCACAGGAAGTACATAAAGTCACAGAAACAGTTTATTTTTATTCATTCATGCCTTGCTTCAAAGTAACAAGCAGCATTTGTATCTAGCATGGAAAGGAGTTCTGAGAAGGGAGGATGCCTGGTAAGAAAGCCAAGCAACTTTCCTAATGTCTGCAACCAAAAGTACACTTTGTCTTTGTTACAAACTTTTGGACTGTCAAACATACACATTCAAAGGTACCACTAAGAAGTGAGCAAATTGAAGTTAACCTTGAATAAGAAATAGGATTTAGATTTACATCAAAGGAAGGAAATGGAAAGGATATTTTAGGGAAGGATGTAATAAGAATAAAGTCAGCAGTAATGACACACATGATGAAAATTTAACAAGGAATATTTGCGTCTATGTATCAGGAGGCAGAAGGGTAGGCTCTGTGGCCACAAAAATAAATATGACATAGTCTATGTCCTCAAGTTTAGTAAATAGAAAATAGAGTATAAAACATAAACAAAATGAAGTTTAAAATTAATTATGCTAAGCAACATACTGAATGATTACTTGTATTTTGTAAAAGGGCAGACTTAGTAAAGAATTCACTGGCTTCTTAGAAGTGATGAATTTTGACATCAAGCTGAGCAAAGAGGGTAGTGATAGTGTTAAGGTTGAGGAAATGATGAATGTGAAGGTAGGAAGGTGAAAAACAGCATGTTATGAGTATTAGTTATCTGTCGCTGTGCAAAATTTATATTGATATAAACATAACACCCTAAAACCCTACTTATTTATTAGCTCAGAGTTGTGGTGGACAGAAGTCTGAGAGCAACTTCACTGGGCTGTCCTCTGCAGGGTGTTCGTCTTCCAACCTGGATGTCATCAAGGAGTGCCGTCTCATGAGAAGTTTAAATGGAGAAAGATCCACTTCCAGGCTCCCTCAGCTGTTGGAAGAGTTCATTCCCCTAGTGCTGCAGACCTCAGGACACCTGCTCCTGGATGGCTGTTGGCTGGAAGTGGACTTCGTTCTTAAACATCTCCACAATTTTTGACGAGTGAGCTTCCCAACATGCCTGCTAACCTCATCAAGTCAGCTAGAGAGGGAGTCTTTTTGCAAGATGAGGGTTATATACCTCTGTAGTGTAATCACATACACTTAATAACCGTATATACTTAAAGAATACTTGTGTTACAGCTGCAGTGTCATAATACATATGTAAGCTGGAAGGACTTAGATGTACACAGGCTGGGGGTATAGATAAGAGTAAAATCCTAAAAATCCAGAGGAACTTGGACTTTATATGTGAGTGATAGGGAACTACTGAGTGGTTTGAGAAATACATCAATATGTATTAATATAGTAATGTACTACATTAATATACTCACGTTTGTGTTTTTAATACCTTGCTTCAGCAGGTACTAGATGGAGGAATGTGAAAACAGTGAGATTAACTGGAAAATTATCTAAGAATCAACTGTAAAGAAGTGAGTCACTTCACTTAATAGTATTAAACTCACTGATAATAAATATAAATTTTCTACATAAGGAATAGCACATAGAAGATGCAGCTTTGGCCTCTGTAACCGAGATATGTTGTTTTCTATTGTTTCCTTGGAGATACTTACCCAGTTCTGTCACCAGAACTCTGGTTTTAGATGGGATAATAGTGCTTTTAAAAAAATATCTGTGAAGTAATGATTCTGATTTCCCTCATTACAGCAGAAAAAAGACTGGACAATTTAATTTACCTTCTTTAGAATACAGGGTATAACATATAGGGAGTAGAGGAGATTAAAGTATATTCTAAACTGTCTAAACATTTAGAGATTATGAGAATATCAACACTTAAAGCAAATTAGAAGAAGAGGGTTCGGTGAAAGACCAAAGGTAAAGAACACTTATTTGACTTGATTACAGAGAGATATTGGTAACAGTATAAAGCAAGTTGGTTATGCAGTCAGACTGAAGCAGTTGTCATTTCAATTTACTGAAATTTGCACAATAATGTTAGGGCACATTGAAGGTTTTCAGTAAAGGAGTGATGTGCTAAATAGAGTGGGTTAGAAAGAGTATGGTATATGTATATGATATATAGTGTGTAGCTATTTGTCCAAAATTTGAAAAAGTACAAATATATACATATATTCTAAATGTATTCACATTTGCAAGGTGCTTATAAAAATACCTGCCACAAAATAAGCACTCTGCATTAAATAAACAAAAATAAATTATGATAAAAATATAAATTATTATAGAAATGTGATAGGGTATATTTCTTCAACTCAAAACTACACATTTTCTTTCACCTCTTATCTCTTCTGAAATATGGAAGTGCATATATATTATGTGAGTCTTTTTCCTCATATAAAACTGCTTTTAAACTTTTGGTACATCTTATTATTTACTAACACAACTAGAAGTGAAAGTTTTGTCATATTTCTGTTGGCTTAAAGCTTTTATTCAAAAGTAATTTTGATAAATATATGTTGCAAAATGAATTCAGAATTTCCATAACTATGTCTATTTTGTTTTATATCTGAATATATCACTGCTAAATAATAGTTTCACAAATTTGCATTTAAATAGCCTTACATGCTTATCATATAAAAGAGACAAGGGGGAAGTTGCTTGACACTGAGATGAAATAATCTTCAGTACATTTAATGAAAGTAGAAAAAAATTAAATTACATATTTGAATTTGGCTCCTTGTTTAAAGCTTTGCTTATAATGAATTTTATCTTTAAAAAGCCATGCATACAATACAGAATTTCCATTGAAAATGTCCTAGGAAATCTATAGTCAACTATTTTTAAAAATTTGACAAACAAGAAGCAAAGACACATAATAATTGAGTTTAGCTTTAACCTGAAACCGAGTTTTTTAAAGAATATTATGTTTTTCAGCACTGCTTGTTCCTTCCTTTTTACTGAATACATAGCACTTCATAAATTCTTCCTAGAATATTCCGACATCCATTCTTTTCATTTCAACATTCTTATCGAAAAACTAGTTTGAGTGATTATTTTACGACTAACAATCAGCATTAGTTTTGATTATAAAAGGAAAATATATTTTAACACATTTATATCTGTACATTTTACAACTGTAAGTATGTGAATGTACTTCTCTGCAATTTTTACATACATGCAAGTCATTGTTTTAAGCAACTATGATAACTCACTATATCATTCCACCAGCTCAGTGAGTTCAGCATAATTAGTATTCCTATTTAACAGATAAAGAAAATGGCACCATACGATTTAGGAACTTGCTGGTGGTCTCCATACTTACAGCACTGGCAATTTGTCTTCAGAATCCAAGTTATTTTCCACTGTGTCTAACTAATTTTCAGAACAGCATTCTGTTTTTTACGTATATATATACATATATATGTACAAAATCAGTACAATAATGAAATTATGTATTTTATTGGTAAGTAGTGAGAATTTCTATTCATGCTGTTTGCAACAGCCAGAAAAACAAATAGTGAATTTGGAAATATTGTATATTAGAAGATAGAAAATGTTAAAAGTTGCAATGGAGGAGTCAGCGTCAAAAGAAGCATCTCTTTCCTTGGGTTGCTTAGTAATCAAGAATATGGAAGGAAACAAGGTAGTGGGATGAAACAACCACAAGAAGATCCTAAATTCAGAAAAAGAAAAAAGTAAAACCCCTGAGCCTAATAACTCTTCCTTATCTCAGGCTGAATCCATTCTGGGCTCTGAAATGCATACAGTTGAAGAATCCCCAAGTGATTCAGATGATCAGCCAGGATTGAGGGCGATAATAACTGCCCTTTATTTGAAGGTTCACTTTCTCTGGTTTTAGTTATCCTCTATCAATAGTGGTATGAAAATGTTAAATGGAAAATCCCATAAATAAACCATTCATGACTTTTCAGTAGCATGTGGTTCTGAAGAGCAGCACCAGGAAACCCCACACTTCCTACTGTGCCCCCCACGTGTGTCGTTCCTCTCACGACACATCCGTGCTGCTCACACTCCCTGCACCCTCATTACTTAGGTGCCCTCTCGTTTGTCAGATCGAAAAAGCATATACAGTAGGTCCTTAAATAATGTTCTATCTCTTGATTTTGTTTCATCATAATTGACGAGAAAAAAGAAATTGACTCCAGTTGTCCCCATGTCTGCTTGGGTTTTCCCAGGTAACCTGGGTTCCTTCCACACCCCAAAACTGTGCACAGCAGGTAAATCTGTGTGTCTAGGTGATCCCAGTGTGTGTAAGTGTGGGGGTGCATTTGTGTGCCCTGTAATGACAGGGTGTCCTGGCCAGGGTGGATTTCTTCTTGAGACTCGAGCTATTGGGACAGGTTCTTCCACCAGAGACCCTGACCTGGAAAGTGAAAAATGAATGAATAGAAATTATTTTAAAACAAAAACTAAAGTTTTCAATAATCATAAAAATGCAGGACGGTAAATGATGAGGCAGGAAAGTGCTCAGGGAGTCAGCCACATCTGCTCGTATCTGTTTTTGGACTGCGTGGTGGGAGGAGGTGCTCCTTACAATTTCGCTGCAAACATTCCTTGGTTTAACCCACCGTCACCAAAACCCACATCTTTACAGTTCTTTTTAATTACTCTTGTTTCATTTAGAGGTGCGGGAGATCTCACTCTCTTGCTCAGGCTAGAGTGCAGTGGTCATCATACACCACAAACTTGAACTGGGGCTCAAGTGATCCTTCTGCCTCAGCCTCTCAAGGAGCCATGCCTGGTTTGTTTTCACTAGTCTCCTTAAATATTTCTTTCAATGTTTAATTTTAGAAGTGGTTTTTTTTTGTTTGTTTGTTTGTTTGTTTTTTTGGCCTTCTTTAAAAATTTAGTGATTTTTTTTCTTTTCTTTTTTTTAAATGTTTTTGTTAGGGATTCATTGAGGGCATAAGAAACCAGGTTACACTGATTGCATTTGTTAGGTAAAGTCCCCCTTATAATTGTGTCTTGCCCCCAAAAGGTGTGGCACACACCAAGACTCCATCCCCCTTCTCTCTCTCTGCTCTTCCTTTCCCCCACCCTTCCCTCCTTTCTCTCTCTGCTCTCTCCTTACCCCATCCCCACTGTGCCATTAATTGTCATTAATTGTCCTCATATCAAAATTGAGTACATAGGATTCATGCTTCTTCATTCTTGTGATGCTTTACTAAGAATAATGTGTTCCACTTCCATCCAGATTAATACAAAGACTGTAAAGAGTCCATTTTTTAATGGTTGAATAGTATTCCATGGTGTACATATGCCACAGCTTGTTAATCCATTCCTGGGTTAGTGGGCATTTAGGCTGTTTCCACATTTTGATGATTGTAAATTGAGCTGCAATAAACAGTCTAGTGCAAGTGTCCTTGTGATAAAAGGATCTTTTTCTTCTGGATAGATGCCCAGTAATGGGATTGCAGGATCAAATGGGAGGTCTAGCTTGAATTCTTTGAGGGTTCCCCATACTTCCTTCCAAAAAGGTTGTATTAATTTGCAGTCCCACCAGCAGTGTAAAAGTGTTCCTTTCTCTCCACATCCACGCTAGCATCTGCATTTTTGAGATTTTGTGATGTGGGCCATTCTCGCTGGGGTTAGATAGTATTTCAAAGTGGTTTTGATTTGCATTTCTCTAATAATTAGGGATGATTAGCATTTTTTTCATTTGTTTGTTAGGCATTCGTCTGTCTTCTTTAGATAAGGTACTATTCATATCTCTTGCTCATTGATATATGGGATTGTTGGCTTTTTTCATGTGGATTAATTTGAGTTCTCTCTAGATTCTAGTTATCAAGCTTTTGTCTGATTCAAAATATGCAAATATCCTTTCCCATTGTGTAGGTTGTCTATTTGCTTTGGTTATTGTATCCTTAGCTGTACAGAAGCTTTTCAGTTTAATCAAGTCCCATTTGTTTATTTTTGTTGTTGTTGCAATTGCCATGGCAGTCTTCTTCATGAGTCTTTCCCCAGGCTGATATCTTCCAGTGTTTTTTCCTATATTTTCTTTGAGGATTTTTATTGTTTCATGCCTTAAATTTAAGTCCTTTATCCATCTTGAATCAATTTTTGTAAGTGGAGAAAGGTGTGGGTCCTGTTTCAGTCTTTTACCTGTGCCAATTCTCCTAGCACCATTTATTGAATAGGGAGTCTTTCCCCCAGTGTATATTCTTATTTGGTTTGTTGAAGATTAGGTGGGTGTAAGATGTCAGTTTCATTTCCTGGTTTTCTATTCAATTCCAAATGTCTATTTTTGTGCCAGTACCATGCTTTCTTGACCACAATTGCTTTGTAGTACAGCCTAAAATCTGTTATGGTTATGCCCCTGACTTTGTTTTTATTACTAAGAACTGCCTTAGTTATATGGGTTTTTTTCTGGTTCCATACAAAATGCAAAATAATTTTTTCCAAATCTTCAAAGCGTGATGTTGGTATTTTAATAGGGATGCCATTGAATCAGTAGATTGCTTTGGGAAATATAGACATTTTCACAATGTTGATTCTTCCCATCCATGAACAGGGTATGTTCTTCCATTAATATCCTCCGCTATTTCCTTTCTGAGGATTTCATAATTTTCTTTATAGAGGTCCTGTACCTCTTTTGTTACATATATTCCTAGGTATTTCATTCTCTTTGAAGCTATGGTGAAGGGAGTAGTGTCCTTAGTTAGCCTCTCATCTTGACTGTTATTGCCATATACAAAGGCTACTGACTTGTGGACATCGATTTTATATCCTGAGATATTACTGTATTTTTTGATGACTTCCAGGAGTCTTGTGGTTGAGTCTTTAGGGTTCTCTAAGTATAAGGTCATATCATCAGCAGAGAGGGAGAGTTAGATCTCCTCTGCTCCCATTTGGATGCCCTTTATTTCCTTGTCTTGCCTAATTGTATAGGCTAAAGTTTCCATCACTCTTTTGAATAGTAAGGGTGACAGAGGACAACCTTGTCTGGTTCCACTTCTAAGAGGAAAAGCTTTCAGTTTTACTCCATTCAGTAAAATATTAACTGTGGGTTTGTCATAGATAGCTTCAATCAGTTTCAGAAATGTGCCACATATGCCTATACTCTTCAGTGATCTAATTAGAACAGGATGCTGGATATTATTGAATGCTTTTTCCACATCTATTGAGAGGATCATATGGTCTTTATTTTTGCTTCTGTTAATAGCAGTGGATAACGTTTATGGACTTGCATATGTTAAACCAGCCTTGCATCCCTGGATAAAGCCTACTTGATCATAATGTATGACTTTTTGATAATAAGCTGTAGTTTATTGGCTAGGAGTTTGTTGAGAATGTTTGCATCTATATTCATTAGTGAGATTGGTCTGAAATTCTCCTTTTTAGTTGGGTCTTTTCCTGGTTTTGTTATCTGGGTGATGTTTGCTTTGTAGAACGTGGTGGGGAAGATTCCTTCTTCCTCAATTTTTTGGAATAATTTCTGCAGTACGGGAATAAGCTGTTCCTTGAAGGTTTGATAGAACTCTGGTGTGAAGCCATCCATACCAGGGCATTTATTTGTTAGAAGATTTTTTATTGTTTCTTTAATCTCAGTGCTTGAAGTAGGTCTGTTCAGGAGCTCTATTTCTTCCTAGCTAAGTCTAGGGAGAGAGAGTGATTCTAAATATTGATCTATTTCCTTCACATTGTCACGTTTCTGGGCATAAAGTTTCTGGTAGTATTCACAGATGTGGCATCAGGTGTTGTTTCCCCTTTATCATTTCTGATTAAGGTTACTAGAGATTTTACTTTTCTGTTTCTAGTTAGTCTGGCCAAAGGTTTATCTATTTTATTTATTTTTTCAAAAGACCAACTCCTTGTTTCATTAATTTTCTGAATGATTCTTTTGTTTTCAATGTCATTGATTTCTAATTAAATTTTGGATATTTCTTTTCTTCTGCTGGGTTTCAGCTTAGATTGTTCTTCTTTTTCTAATTCCATAAGATGGCTTATAAGTTTGTTTATGTGCTCTCTTTTGTTTTTCAAATGTAGACATCTAAAGTGATATATTTTCCTCTCAGAATTGCTTTTTCAGCATCCCATGAATTTTTATCACTTGTGTCTTCATTGTTTTTATGTTGAAGGAGGCTCATTATTTTCTCCTTTATTTCTTCCTGCACCCAACTGTCATTCAACAGAATGTTGTTTAATTTCCATGCCTTTGTGTGGGGTCGAATTTTTTATCTTGCAATTTTTGGCCAGGGCTGGACTTGAACCTACCACTTCCGACATATGGGGCTGGCACACTACTCCTTTGAGCCACAGGCGCCGCATGGGGTTAAATGTTTTTCTTGGAGTTTAATTCCACTGTTAGTGCCTTGTGATCTGAGAAGATAAAATGTAAAATTTTAATTCTTTTGATTCTGTTGAGGTTGATTTTGTGTCCTAGGATACGATCAATTTTGGAGAATGTTCCATGGGGTGATAAGAAGAATGTATATTCTTTATCTTTGAGATGGAGTGTTCTATATGCATCTATCAAGCACAGTTGTTCTAGGGTCTCATTTCAGTCCCTTATATCTTTGCTTAATTTCTGTTTAGAGAATCTTTCCAGTTCTGTAAGAGGAATGTTAAAGTGCCCTGTTATTGTGGTGTTATAGGATATCATATTGCTCAGACTAAGTAAGGTCAGTTTCAAGAATCTGGGAGCATTTAGTATTTAAGTCTAAATATTGACACTTCAATGTTTAGAATTAAAGCATCTTCTTGTAATTTTCCCTTGACCAGTATAAACTGACCATCTTTGTCTTTTTTGACTTTAGTTACTTTAAGTCCACATGTATCTGAAAATAAGATTGCAACCCCTCTTTTCTTCTGAATTCCATTTGCCTGAAAAATTGTCTTCCAACCCTTAACTCAGGTTTTTAATTTGTCTTTTGAAGCTAGGTGTGTTTCCTACAGACAGAAAATGGATAGCTTGTATGTTTCAACCCAGTCATCTAATCTCTGCCGCTTCAGTGAGGAATTCAAGCCACTAACATTTGTTGAGATAATTGATAAGTGTGGTAGTGTTCTATTCATCTTATTTTGTGAAAGTCCATTCCTTAGTTTTATCTTTTTCATCATTGTGAAAGTTAGGTTCTGTCCTTTAATTGCTGAGTTCTTTGCTATTGATCCATTGTGATGGTCAGTGTGTAGAACAGGTTGAAGTATTTCCTGTAGAGCTGGTCTTGTTGTGGCGAATTTCCTCAATGTTTGTATATCAGTAAATGATTTGCTTTCTCTGTCAATTTTAAAGCTTAGCTTAGCAGGATATACAATTCTGGGTTGGAAATTATTCTGTTTAAATATATTAAAGGTAGATGGCCATTTTCTTCTTGCTTGAAAATTTTCATTAGAGAAGTCTGAAGTCACCCTGATGGATTTGCCCCTGTGAGTCAACTGGTGCTTACTCCTGGCAGCTTGAAGATTTTTTTTTTTTTTTGTCTTGACTTTGGGCAGGTTCTTCACAATGTGTCTTGGAGAAGCTTGGTTTCAGATAAGGCAACCTGGAGTCCAATATCCCTCTGAAAGGAGTGTGTCAGAATTTTTGGTGATATTTGGGAAATTTTCATTTATAATATTCTCTAGTATTGCTTCCATTCCCCTGGGGCATTCTTTTTCCCCTTATGCAATACCTATAACTCATGTGCTCGAATGCTTCATAAAGTCCCATAGTTCTTCAGTGAATGTTCTGCTTTCTCTGTCTTCTTTTCTGCCTCTTTAACTATCTGAGTTACCTCAAGAGCTTTGTCCTCTACCTCTAAGATTCTTTCTTCTGCATGGTCTAATCTATTGTTGATACTTTCTATTGCATCTTTAAGTACCCTAATTGACTGCTTCAGTTCCTTCACCTCTGCAATATGCTTTCTATATTTTTCATATCATTTATCTCTTATTTTTGGATTTCCTTTTGGTTATTTTCCACTTTATTACCACTTTCCTTCATTGTTTCCATCATTTCCTTCATTGTTTTCATCATCTATATTCTAAATTCCCTTTCTGTCATTTCTAACATTTCTTTACAGGTGGAATACCCTGCAGTATGGGTGGAATCCTCTGCAGTAGCTATCTCATGGTCCCTTGGGGGGTTGTTCTAGACTGGTTTTTCATGTTGCCAGGATTTTTATGCTGAATCTTCCTCATGAGTGCTTTCTTGTGTCTGTTTCCTTGCCCTAATTTTCCTTTCACTTCTGCTTACTCTTTCAGTTACCATTTCTCTGGACTAGGGTTTTGATGAGTCCTTTTGGTATAGGACCAGAAGGATGAGAAGATTAAAGAGCAAGAATAGAAAAAAGAAAAGAAAGAAAAAGAAAAGAAAAAACAGAATGGAGAGGGGGTGAGTAAAATAAAATATTCACAAAAATAAGAGAGGCAAAGAAAGAGGGAGACAGGGGTAATATAAGTGTACAGTAGGGTACTTTGACCCAACCTTAACCCCCCCAACTTCTTGGGGTGCCGAGTTGGGTGGCTCCCTTGAGGTCAGCAGCTCTTTGCTAGCCTGTTCAGACATACCCACCTCCACCAAGTAGAGAGGAAAGACAAAAATGTTATAAATGGAACCAAAATAAGCAAACAGAAAACTTTACAGGATAAAATTGGGAGGGGGATCAAATAATAGGGGTAGAAACACTAGCAAAAATGAAGTTCTAATTGTTAAAGAAGGCAGCAATAGAAAATTATATTTAAACAAGAAAAAATGAAGAAAGAAAGAAAAGAAAAAAAAATCTAGAGAGAAAAATGTTGAAATTAAAAAAACAACAACAAAGCAGTATCTATATCTTGCTGAATATTTTCTGGGCAACAGGTGATCTTCTGGGGTATGAGATGTTAATCACAATGCTGATACGGCTATACAAGATGGGGACTAGAGACCTTGCTGATTTCTCAAACCCTGCAGGGCAGAGACCCTAAATCTTTCCTCAGCCCTCTTGAAAGGCACTTTAAACTGCTAAACTTAGCTAAGCAGAAGCTTTCCCAGAAAAGAACTTGCCCCTGGGATCACTCCTAAAGTGGCTGCTCACTTATCCAGTGTGTCAAAACCAGTCTCACTCTATCCCCAGGAGAGCCAAGGCTGTAAGGCGTCTCGATCCCCACCTTTAGGCTGCTCAGTCACTAGATTACTTGCCCAAGGTTTCCCACCCAATCTTTGCTCTGTGACCTTGAGGGTGGAGTTTGCTAGGGCAGTTCTCCGACAATAGATTCGTGCTGGCCCACAGCCGAACACTATTAGCTCTGTCCGGCTCAGCAACTCAGTCTGGGGCCCTAGACAATGCTTAAAGTCCTCTACACTCTTGCCCAAGTTCTTCCAAGGTAGCTCAACTGAGTGCCAAGTCCAAAAAAAAGATAAAACAGCTCACAGGTAAGGCCCTTCCAGTTTGCCATCTCACTGCTGCTGTACTTACAGCTGCTGGTTGTATTAGACCAAATAAACACACGCAACCACTTGCCAATTCTCCACTGCTTTTGTCCTCCTCATGGGGTTCGTAAGTCTCTTGCTGACATCTCCAAAGGGATGTTTCTGGGAAGATCCCACCAGCCAGAGATGCCTGGAGTCTTCTCTCCCCAGTCTCACTGTGTCCACTTGCAAGGAAGCTATTATTCAGTTGCCATCTTGTTCCTCCCCTAAAGCAGTGTAAAAGTTTAGTGATTTTTTTATGACCAGAAATATGCCATAGGGACTTAATTCTTTTTTCTATCAATCAACCTATTGTATAATTGCCTTCAAATACTTCTTTTGGCTTAAAGTCACAGTTTCCAAGAACCTATCAATGACATTAAGTGAGGATTTACTGTAGGGAGTTTTGTACCATTCAGGGTTTCAGGCAGCTGCTGGGGGTCCTGGAGTGTATCCCCTCAGAGAAGAGGAAATGAATGTGCTGCCAGCAAGTTTGTGATTGACAGTTGACTCACTCCATCATGCACTGCACTGAAGAAAGTTCAAAATTATTAAAATGAGCCATGGAGACCTATGCAATCTAAAGCATCTCTAGCCTCAAGGCCATGATTCTGGTCCCCTTGCCAAGGCCACACCTCTGACATTCCACTACACCAAACACTTGTCTTCCATGCTTTTTGGTTATGCAATTGCTACCCTTTACTTCCTCATGCCTTTCATTGGCTACTACTCATCTCACTTCTCCTTTTCAAATTTAAGGCCTCAAACACGTGAAAGCCTCTCTTAGCCACTCCCTTCTCTTAGCTACTCCCTGTATTTGTCCTGTAGTTGCTCTTACTACAATAGTAGCTGCTCTTAGTATAATAGTAGCTACATGATCATTTATGAGATTATGTCTTTAATATGTTTCTCCTAGTGGGCTAGGAACTCCCACTCTACTTCGTAAGAGTAGAAATCTAGAGTCTATTCAGTTCACTCTTGCAGTAGCTAGTGCCTAGCATGGTGCTAGCTACATAATAGCCATCCATTAGATAAATGCTGAATGAGTGAATGAACACATGAAGTGCCAGTTATGGCTGACAACATGATTGTTCCTGCGCCACTCACCAAGGTCGCTCAGCAATGTGATAACTATTAATTAAGCTCATTACCACTTCTCCAGAGAATCACTCATGTTTTCTCTCAAATACTATGAAGCAAAGAGTTTTAAGGACTTGTTAAATATGTCATTTCCTTTTCTCTATTCAAAATATCTGGCTACAAACTGAGGTAACATTAACAATATGATTTCATAGAAATGTATATGCTAAGAAGCAAAATTGTGTACTTCAAACATTTCTCTGCCTTGACATATCATTTAAAAAATTACCATGTGCTTGCCAGTACCTAAGTGATGTAATGCAAATGAAAAGAAGACTCCACTGTTAAAAATAAAGTTGTCAGTTTTATATAGTCAGGCAGCAATCATTAGTGATAATTGATGGTGACAGAGCTTCACTAAAAAAATAAAGTTAATGAACAGATTTGTAATAACTTAATACCAAAAGAAACATGTCCTTTAATAATATTACAAAATAGAGTATAGAGGACAGATAATATCCTATAGGCAATTTTAGAAGTACTTGTTATATTTTAGGAACTTAGTCTTATTTTTCCGAATAATTTTTAATATTATAAAAAAAGGAATGTGAGCAAAATAAAAAAAATCAGTACTAATTTTCGGTATGATGGTTGCTCTAATGACTCATCATGACATCTGTTGAAATGAACTAATTGAGTATTTTAGCAACTTTATCTTCATATGTTTTCAGGTGTTTTTGCCCTTGCATTCAAAATTGATACGGACATTTCAAATGACCTGTTTCAACCCTTGTTGGCAAGAATATGTAGATAATGTACATTATCACTGCACAGTGCTAAATATTAGATCAAGTTTTTATGGCATACAACTTTGAAAACAACTTAAGACATACAGATAAACAGATAACCTTGGTTAATTCTCTAAGCGTATTTTCTGCTTCAGGCACAAACTAGTAACCAATAATATAGTCAAAGTTCAAGCCAAAAGGACTTCAGTTTTGGACTTTAAAAGACAAACATCTTCAGAATAAGACTGGATGGAAATATTCAAAGAATGAGGAAGGCTGCATAGACCTGGGGTTCCAGATGATGGGGAATGGCAGCTTGGCGTGGATTCCCGACTAGACAGAGTCTCAGCAGCCGTCAGTCAACTAGAAAGCAGTACTGGGAAAGCCACCTAGCAGGGACCACAGAGAGACTGTGATAAACCGAGAGAAACAAAAATCTTAAAATCAGCTACAAAGCTTTATGTACACATAGTAAGGGTCCTACACTTGCATAGTAGGAATTTGATAAATGCAGACAACAGCAAATGTCAAGAGCAACGAAACTTGAAGTAATAGCTGAGAATTTTCCAGATTGGAAGTATATTTATGGTACTCAGCAGATCGAATTCAAACAAATGAGTGCATAGACATACAGTGCTGAGGTTGTAGAATATGAAGATAAAGAGAAAAATCTTAAAAGGCATTTGCAGCAAAGTGTATCACCTGCTATGAATAGACTGACAAAAGACATTGGTGGTGGTTGATGCAAGGAGACAGTGGAGTAATATACTTAACATGCAGAAGAAAAATAACTGTAAACCACATACACCGATCAGCTATCATTTGTGAGTGAAGAAAAATAATGTTCGTGCTTACAATTACCACAAGGATTTACCACCCACACAAGCTTTCATTAAAAGAACTATTAAATGTATATTTCAGAGAGAAGAAAACCAGAGAGGAAAGCTGTGGGATTCAAGTAACAAATGGAGTTCCAAAATTGATTAAACGCGGGGAAATTTCACTGAGTATATAATCTTACATAAATCTTACATTTTAAAATAAGCATTTAAAACGTATGTCCTGTGTGGTAATGACAAGATAGGAGACGAATCTTACAGAGCTGCAAGCATCTTTTCAAGTTTGGGAAAGAGAGCAAAGAATACTGATAAATTTTATACTTTTTAAAGAAAATGTCATGCTACGGTAACTAGGAAAATGCCAGGAAGGCTATGTTGACTATTGGGATGAAAATGTGTCAAATGGTCTATGAAGCTAGTGTATGATGCCACATGATCATATTAATGTATGCAGCTATGATTTAATAATAATAATAATAACAATAAATCATGCTAAGCACAATAAATACATATAATTTTTATTTGTCAATTAAAATAAATTTTTAAAAAACAGCTCAAAAAAAAAAAATAAATAAAGAATACTCCTATATTAGTAGAGAAGAGTTGTTGTAGTAGAATGAGCCCAGGCTTTAGAATCAGTGAGAACTGCATTTGAGTCCAAGTTCAAGGACTCTCTGGCCTCTGCTTCCCTCTCCCCTAACACAGGGACAGTTATCCCCACAAAGCAGAGGATGCTGAGAATCAGAGATCATACAATTGGTGCCCAAGTCTCTCTCTGTTCCCAAAGGCACCACTGTAGGGCTTCTAAGCATGCTCCAAACATCAAAGCTTGGGGGACAAACATTCATGCCAATTGATGGACAACAAAAGAACCTCCCACTGACCTATAACTTGGTAACCCTGACACCCAAACTTGCTGATGTCATCATTGCCCTGGCTAGGCTAGTTGTACTCTGGCTGCAGTGCTTCTCCATGTGCAGACACTCCTTTTCCATCTACATTCTCATGTTGGCGCAGGCCACTTCCTCTTCCTTGGCTTCCACATTACTAGTTCCCTGAAGATATGCACCAATTTTTTAGATCTCCATCTTTATCCACTACTTTCCTCATGGTGATGCTCTCTTCCTACCTTGTAGGTCTGAGCATGATGAGCACCATTAGCAATGAGCACTGCTTGTCAGTCTTGTGGTCCATCTGGTACTACTGCTGCCACCTGGAACAGCTTTCAGCTGATGTATGTGCCCTGCCCTGGGCCCTGGCCCTGCTGCAGAGAAGACTCAACAGATACTGTGGCTTCCTGGACACTAAATGTGAGGATGGTTGGTGTCAGGAATCTTACTTTTCCAGATGCACATGACTGATTTTTGTGCATGTATATGGTTTTCTCTGCGTCCAGCAGGCACTGCTGGTCAGATCTTGTGTGGCTCCAACCAACACAGCTTAGAGAGTATGGTCATCATCTTCCTTCTCTGCAGCCTGCACACCAGTGTCTATTGGTTTGTACCGAACTACATTCAGAATTATTTTCACACATTCTCTAAATATCTTAATCTGATTTCAATTGTCCTGTCCTCTGATAATAGCAACACCATCCTCATCATTTACTTCTTTGTGGGCTCCTTTTAGCAGTGGCAGCAGGACACTCAATGTAGTTTTTCAGAGGACTCTGTTGGAAACTTGTAAGGTGGCTAAATGTGGGGGAGGCTGTCGTCAGGGAACCCTGGAGTTGTCCGAAAGTAGATAGGTGCAGTGAGAAATAGTATCTGCACTGGCCACACAGATGTGACTCTGAAAGAGAACATGGACTTGACAGCTATCTGCTCTCTTCTCAGCCTCCCACCTCTGAAATGCCTTATTGATTCTCTGATGTTTTCAAATGGACTTTTTAAACTTGGCTTTTTAGTTTTCCTCAGGGAGGCATTATCTTGGAAGAAGAATGTCTCCAGTCCTTCTTGACATTACCAATAAATTTATCATGTTGTCTTCTTCTTAATCCTTCTTACTGATTGCTTTTTCTTTCCAATTTTCATTGCAATGAAAAAAGTCATGACCTAATATCCAAATCTCTTGTTTATGATTGTTTTACAACTAACAGTGTAGAAAAAGAAGATTTCTTTATTTTTCTCTCAGACTCTGTTTCCCTGAGTGAGAATCGTGTTCTGTGATTGGGGCATGGCTGCAGGTTGAAAGCTTGGTTCTCAATATGTAAGTTCTGCTACTTTTAAATCTCATTGAGATCTCTAGTTTGGAGAAAACAATGTCCTTAGAGACAGAGATTGCTGCACAGTAAAGTGTAAGAAATGGAGTTTATGGATCCCTCTCTGGTGGCATTTGTGCATGCCGTAGTGACAAGTTGGCCTGAGTTCTAATAGAGAAAACTGTGGCTGGCATTATTGAGAACTGATAATTGTTTATTTATTTATTGTTCCACCAATACAGAGTCTATAACTATGTCCCACTAGGTCCAGAAGGGCCACTGACAATCTTAGTATTAGTTTCAAAGTAGAATTTTTCTTAAAAAGCATTTATTTTTAGTTTACAGATTTCTTCACTTGTAGAAGTCTATATACCTCACAATTTTGTACAGATACTACTGGGTGTGGCTTTCAGTAAAAGTACTAGGACTTTAAGACCACCAATTGTCACATGCCCATCAAGAAGAAGAGAATTTACCACACGTATGGTGCATCTTACAAGGGTACGTGTGAAATTTATTAGGTGTAGAATATAAATGTCTTAACACAATAACTAAGAAAATGCTGTGAAAGCTATGTTAACCAGTTTGATGAAAACAGTTCAAATTGTATATAAAACCAGCACATTGTACCCTATGATTACATGAATGTACACAGATATGATTTAATTAAAAAAGAAAGAAAGAAAGAAAGAAAGAAAGAAAGAAAGAAAGAAAGAAAGAAAGAAAGAAAGAAAGAAAAAGAAAAAAGAAGAAGAGAATTTATGGGATTGCCAGCACCTAAATCTTTTGCTATTTCCATTGAGGTGTCTGTTTTCATAATAAAGTGGTAATGTTGACTTTACCACCACTATTAATGAAATATAGTTATTTTGATTCAGGAAACCTGAGAAGTTTATGTCTCTATACAGTGACCACAAGCACAGTGGAGCCATCCTCCTCTTATATACATGGCAGGTACCAGGAATTCAAGAAGATGGCTGTGATGCTCCTTCTATATGATGGTGTGGTATGCTGGACACCAGCATTGTCAATTTGGACAATTGGACACCAGCAATTCCAATGTAGATGGAATTTGTTGCTGTTCTCTTGGAGCTACAGTAGAGTGTGAAAGAGGAGATCTCCTTACACCTGCCTGTCATGTGGGTCCAGCTGTTCTGAATCCTCTAGGGTGCCCAGGATGCAGATGCAGAGATGGGGATCAGAGGGAGAAGATCGTATTAGAAAGGTGAGATCAAGTAAGACTTTTTCAAATACTCAAAATTGGCACTGAAAACTGCGATTTATCTAGCATGTATCCTTTGTCACTTCTGCCAGGCAAAAAGTTTTCTGACATAGGCAAGAAGTGATAAATAGGATCTTGAAAGGTAGAAATGGGAGAGGAGGCAATCCACAGTGGCATTGTTAATAACAGCATAGAGGTGCTTTAAGGAATAGTGATCAGTGCGTAAATGAAGTTCTTTCCTTGTACCACCCCAAGCATTTGATTATGGTTGCATGATCTCTCTCTTCAGAGAGATCATAAGGCCTACCTGCTCCAAACAATGTGTGTCATGGCTTTGAAGTGATAGGATTGGCATCAGTTTGAAGTCAACCCTACAATAATGTGGAGACTGGGGATGGCTGGATAGACCAGCTAGCAGGACAAATTAAAAGGACATCATTCTACTTTCCCAGGTGTTGGGCCAACCCAACAAGGGTAGAAATCATAGGTCTTAAAAAAATAACCAGGGAGGTGATACAAGAAGTAGGGAGTTTCAAGGGGAGGAGAAAGAAGCAGTGGAATGAGCACACTTCTCCAATGTGCTCTTTTTGCTGTAAAAGGCCCAAATTGAGAGCAGAGAAAATAGTTCACCTTTAAAGTAATTTCAACCTTTTATTCCCTATATACAAATTCAACTCTAAACTTTTTAAGAGATTGATATAGATGATAGCCTAAGTGCTGATAACAAGTTCTCACAACCTTCCTATTCAAACTTTATATGTTACATGGCACATCTTTTGTAATGCAGTCTCTACAGAGTCATGACGTTTAGGTAAATACTCCTGTTTTAACTAACTACTACACATGTGAAAGAATAATGCCTATTAATTTTACACATGTGGAAGAGATCAGGAAGAGGGGATGTGAGGTTTAACTTTCAGTTGTAATTTTACAATTTCACATATGCATTTCTAAAAGAGATTAGAAGAAAATATGATAAAAGTGCCACATGTGCTTCATTTCAGTAGAGGGTGTGTGAATGCTTATATTATACTGTGGCCTGTGTGCCAGATTTAGAAACTTCTACAGCCTATTGCTACCCCTACACTGGTCAGCATCCAGAGAGGTCATCAATTCAAGTCACTGATCTTTCTGTTGTTCTTTAACTTTTCATTCTGAATTAGTTAAAGACCAACAAGAAGTTATAAACACAATAGATGGTTCCTGTATACCCATCACCAGCCTATACCCATAGTGAACTGTTACATAGTGGAGTTGATTATCAAAACCAGGAGATTGACTTTGTTTCAATTCAGTTATCTATGAAACCAAGCTTAACATATTTCACCACTGTTTACATGCACTTATGTTTTCAGGAGTGGGATATGCCTGTGTATGTGGCTCTGTAACATTGTGTTCCATGTGTGGAGTCATATACTCACCACCATGCTGAAGAAACAGAGTTGTTTCTTCACCTCAAATGAGCTCCCATGGGCTGCCCCTATTAAGATGGACAACTCATGCCTCTTCACCAAACCCTCTAACCACTAATTTACCCTGTATCTATAATTTGATGATTTTAAAAGTGTATTTGGTGATTTTAAAAGTGTAATGTGGGGTGGTGCCTGTGGCTCAGTGAGTAGGGCGCCCGCCCCATATACCGAGGGTGGCGGGTTCAAACCCAACCCCGGCCGAACTGCAACCAAAAAATAGCCGGGTGTTGTGGCGTGTGCCTGTAGTCCCAGCTGCTGGGGAGGC
>CAUYPK010125521.1:0-68176 GCA_963574355.1 Loris lydekkerianus
GGACCCATTAAAAAATGTATGTGTGAGTTAGAATGACTTATTGACCTTGGGAGGTGAAAGACAGAGAGGGAGGAGAAAAGATTAGTTTGGAAAACTTGGTAGTTTTGGAAAGATGTTTGGAGAACACTTACAGATCTAAAAATAGATCTGCCATTCAATCCTATAATTCTTCTACTAGGTATATACCCAGAAGACCAAAAATCACATTATAACAAAGATATTTGTACCAGAATGTTTATCGCAGCCCAATTCATAATTGCTAAGTCATGGAAAAAGCCCAAGTGCCCATCGATCCACGAATGGATTAATAAATTGTAGTATATGTACACCATGGAATATTATGCAGCCTTAAAGAAAGATGGAGACTTTACCTCTTTGATGTTCACATGGATGGAGCTGGAACATATTCTTCTTAGTAAAGTATCTCAAGAATGGAGGAAATAGTATCCAATGTACTCAGACCTACTATGAAACTAATTTATGACTTTCATATGAAAGCTATAACCCAGTTATAACCTAAGAATATAGGGAAGAGGGAGAGGAAGGGAAGGGAGGGGGAAGGATGGGTGGAAGGAGGGTGATTGGTGGGATTACACCTACGGTGCATTTTACAAGGATACATGTGAAACTTAGTAAATGTAGAATATAAATGTCTTTACACAATAACTAAGAAAATGCCAGGAAGGCTATGTTAACTAGTGTGATGAAAATATGTCAAATGGTATACAAAACAGTGTATGGTGCCCCATAATCACATTAATGTACACAGCTATAATTTAATAATAAAAAATAATAAAAAATAGAAAAAAAAAAGAAAACTTGATAGATGATTACCTTAACCCAATTACAGAATACAGAAAAAGTGGTTTGAGAAGGAAATAGTAGGTGGGAGACGGGAGTTTTCTTGTAGTTAAGATAAAGCATTTACCATTAATCATGTTTGGTTTGAGATACCTGTTTGTAACATTCAAGTAGATATGTCAAGCAGATAGCTAAAAATATGAATCTAGACTTTGAACGCATATTTGAAGGTAGAGATCTCGATTTTAGAATGATCAAAATACAAGTTGTACTAAAATTTCTACTGCAAAGGGGCACAAGGAAACTTTTGGGGTGATGGAACTATTCTATTTCTTTATTATGATAGTGATTATAGGATATATATGCCTCAAATCTGATCAAACTGGTACATTTAAAATGAGTATATTTTATTCAATCTTAAATCCCTTGAAAGTATTCCAACTAGAAATAGAATTGCCTTACACGACATAGTATGTTAACTAAGTTAAAAAATTGTTGATGGATTATTTTAAAAAACAGAAGAAAATGGAAAATTGTTCAACACATGTCAGTAAAAACATGTAAAAGTGATTGGGAGCAGAAAAAGCTACCATGGTTTTAGTTGTTTCAGAAGCCACTGGTAGATGTGCTAGTTATTAGCCATTTGGGGAGTATCTATTCACAGACTTATTCCCCCAAAACCACCTGTCTCTAGCCCATGCCCCCCAACCCCATACCACATGGGCTAATTTCCCCATTTGGAGTAGCTGAGACAATAACAGTGCTTGAAGAATATAATATGACTCATTGCTGAATAAGAAATCTTTCCTTATTGATTGATTTTAGGCTTATGGCCAATTTGGCCTCTTCATTTGGCACAATTCCCTGAGCATCTCTTTAGAATTGTCCTTTCAGTGCACAGCTTAAAATCTACTTCATACAAGAATCCATTTTTGATTTGACAAAAAGAGGTGAAATCTAATACCTATATTCAGCTACAAGTATGGACAAATCCACTATGATCCTACAATTACCAAATTCATATATTTATGTTGGGATCTCAGCTCTGTCATTGACTAAGTCTTTGTGACCTTGAAGAAAGTGGGTATAAAAAAACTCAACCTTGCAGGGTGGTATGAATTAACTCAGAGAGGATATGTGTAAATGCCAAGTAAGTACCTAATAAATGGCAGGTTTCTTGTCAAACCTGACTATGCTTTCTGAATTATTTAGTCTGTAAGTTTCTTGAAAGTGATAACACTCTTTCTCGTGCTTTGTACTCTCACCCTAACTAACACAGTGCCATATATCCTCAGATGACATTGTGGAATGATGCTTACGAAGCTAGCAGGTCAGGGACAAAGCTGAAAAAGATTAATTCAATAATTAGGTAGAGGAGAAGAGAATGTTCTCAGGAGATGAAAGGAATTTGACTCAAGTGGCAAAGAGCTTTCTTTACATTTCCTCTTCCCATTCATTTACAATATTATTTTGCCAAAAAGAGGGGACAGAAGGTCTCATCTTGATGAATGTGGAGTTACAAGATGATGTGCCAATACACCTGGTATTGATTCATGCCAGCTGGGAGAGGAGCTTGGCTTTTCAGTGTTTTACTGCTGTGGTTTCCTGGGATGGGCAGCTCCGTGCCTAATAATGATAAAATCCATGATAATACTTCATAATTACGTACTGCCCTTTGCCAGAACTTGGGTTTAATTACAATGACTATGATGGAACTGGCAACATCTCACTCCTTGTTGGGGTGCAATACCCAAGGGCCTGGAAATAAAGTGAAGTGGCAACTGCAATCTTCTCCTGCAGGGCCTATCCTGGCAACTCACCTAGAGTTCTCTGGGTTTGAAGCTCAACATCAGAAACAAAGAGTACTTTTAAATTGCCCACATGTACTTGGCACTGTCAAGTAAAGTAGTATTTGTGAAACAACTACTGCCATGCATGGGGCAGAGCATTATGGCATCCCAGTCCTGAAAGGAACAAAAAGAGTGATCTCATTCATAATTCTTGTCCCTTGCACCATTGCCACTATACTCAAATAAGTGTGTTCACTGACCTTCCCATTCTGATTTGGACTGGAGATGCTTCTGTGGTAGCCTGTTTCAGATTATCAGTGGACTTACCAATTCATTTAACACTCATTCAAAGAGGTATAAGATAAGATCCCTGACTTCAAATAGTTTATCATCCAGTTGGGGGATTTGTATTCAGGCAGCTGCAATATAAAAACACAAAGATAGAAGAAAGTTTTGTACTCCAAGGGAAAGGATGAGGGCAATTTCCTCTCAATTAATAGGGTGAGGAGGAAGAGGCAGGGGACTACAGTGAAGAGCTGGGCAACAACTTCAGGAGGTTCCCACAGGTTTCCCTATTTTATTGCTTTCATAACATTTATTACCCCCTGAATTAACATGTTTATTTACTAATTTACTCATATGCCATTTGTCTCACCTCACTCAAGAATCTTGCCAGTTTTGTTCACTGCTGTATCCTAAGCATCTCAAACAATGCTTGGCACATAGTAAGATTCTAAGTAAATACTGGCCTAATGAATAAATGATGCAGGTGAGTCAGTGGCAGAAGAAATGGAGAGGTGACGGCACTCACTAAATACCAACACAAGCAAGTTAGACAGGGTCGGGAGATGTCAGAACAGTAGGAAGCGGGATGTAGGATTACTTCTAAGTTCCTGGCTTGGGCAAATAGGTGGATGGTAGCACTGTCAAGGAAGATAAGGAACAGAGGACTAGGAGCAGGTTTTGTGGACCTCAGAGGGTATACAACCTGTGAGTTTCCTATGTAGACACTTCGTATTGTGGTACAAGGGAAGATATTCAAGAGGCACTTTATGCAGATTTAGACCTCATTACATGTACATTCAGCTGTTGAGCCATCAAAATGATTAGATTACCTGCTGTGCAGCGGTACCGCTGCTTGCCTATGAAGAGGACTAAGGGTCAGATTCGTAATATATATTAAGAGTCAACAGAAAGGTTAACCAAAGAGAAGACCATCTCAGGAATTATGGTGGTGGGGAAAGTGGAGTAGGGGATGGTTTGGGGAGGAGAAAAGCTTCAAGAGGGACATAGACCTTTGAACTTGGTCATATGAATGTCCCTGGTAGTCTCAAGAGAACTAGTGGACTAGCAGGGAGAGTAATTTAGCTCGTACTTCAGGCATTAATTGACACACAGGATGAAAGCTATCAGAGTCTGACAGGCAAGGTTTAGGGTTTATTTTATTTTTTTAAGTTTGGTGGCGTTAGAACACGATCATGGGGATGTCCAACACTTACAGAATGACTAGAAAGTTTGTGAATGTCGACAAGGCTTCTCAAAGGCCGGATGGAAAGAACCCTGCAGATGTCACCATCCTTCAACTGTGCTTCTCTTCCTCTACCCTTTCAGCCATTTCTAGGGCGGGGGCCCTTCCATATAAAGCACAACAAAAAGTGGGAGACAGAACACCCTCCCTCCGAATTGTGAGCCATTTTTGTGGCAGCAGGGAGTGGGGATGGGAATACTGGGATTAAACGGTTCCTGGGTTCCCGTGGATATCAGAACTTGGAAGCTGGGTGGCTCTATGCTGAGGGGAGCCAGGCAGATTCATTCACATTTTCCTACCAGGCACTCAAGCCCTCCATTCAGCACTTTCCTCCGCATCTCCTCAAAAGAGTTGAAACCAGGCACAAAGCTTTCTCCCTTCTCCCACCTCACACTGACCTTCCACCCCCAAACCCACCGCGGACCCTCCTCCGACCACGTGATCCTCCTAGCCGCCACCGCTCGCCGCGGCCGCCGCCCCCTCCCCGCCGGCTGCCGCCTGCTTTAACCCGCCCCTCAGACCCACGTGACCACCTCTCTCCCACCTGACTGGCTCCTTTCTTTCCCCCGGCCGGACCCGGCCTCCGTCGCAACTGCCCGACTCCAAAATGGCAGCCGCACCCGGCGCTCACCCGAGCGGCCCGACCTCCCTGACTCCCGGGCCGCCCTCCTCTCGCTCACTACCACCCTCCTTAGGGCTTCACCTACACGCCTCCGGATTGGCCGCTAGAAATCCCGCCCCTCCAATGTCCTGCCTGCTATTGGTCACGGTAGGCTGCTCTTCAGAGAGGCGTGCCCCCGCCCGCCCCCTGTCCCCCGCCCCGGGAGGTATTTTCCATTTCGGTGGGGGTTGGGGGGAGGGGGGAGGGGAAGCGGGTGAAGAGGGGGAGGCGGCCGGGGAAGGGGGTGGGGGCCTGGCAGGGGCATCCGGCGGAGCTGGGGTCCCCTGGCTCGGTCCTGAGGAAGAGAGAGGCTGCGCTCGCTGGCAGTCGGAGGGGACGGGTTGCACCAGAAGGAGGGCGGACTCGCCCTGTCGGTGACTGCGCCGTCCGGGCCCGTCCCGCCTGGCCGCAGGTGCCCTGGATGAGGCCGCCCTGTGCGCTCGGACCGGTGAGTGTCTCTGCAGACGCGCCCGGCCGGCCGCCTGTTCTACGGACCCCGCGCCGCCGTTAGCTGCCGCCTCTCAGTGTCGCCGTGCCGGCGCTGGGCGCAGTCCGCCTCCGGCTATCGCCCCCGCACCCAGACTAAGGCATCGCCGGCCCTCGGGTCAGGATGGGCCGGCCGGGAAGAGTACGGCAAGCCCCGGCCCCGAGCCCGGTGCAGAGCACGCCGCGCGTAGTGGGAACTCGCTCAGTGCGTTTCTGTGGGATTGCTTTTCTGGTTGGAGGAACGTGGGATACCTAAGGGGAAGGAGGGTCGTCTCCGGATAGTAGAAGGGCATTCGTGATCAGGGGTCATGGTGGGTCGGGGGAGGCCATGGGGCACTGAGTCAGGTATGTAGGCTGCAGGGAAGGGGCACGGCCAAGTCACTTGGGGTTCCAAGGGCTGGATCTGGGCGTACTGAAGGTCGACGAGTAAAGGTCCATGGGGGGGGGGGGGGATGAGGGAGCGAACCGGGGAGCATGGATGGGGAAAGTGAATGGAGCATCTCGGGAGGTTTAACCTGAAGTGGTAAGAGATGCAAAGGTGGGAACGAGAAGAAACTGCAACTGCTTGGGCTCCTAGGATTCTTTGGTCTGGGGTCTGGTGCTAAATCAGAGTGACTTTGTCAAGAGGAAGATGTATTTAAAGAAGGATGCTAAAAAGCAGTGTAAGTACATCTTGGTTTGGTCCTGAACTTTCTTTGAAAGGCTTGGGAGATTGGAGTCCGAGGAGG
This sequence comes from Loris lydekkerianus, assembly GCA_963574355.1. Taxonomy (NCBI): domain Eukaryota; kingdom Metazoa; phylum Chordata; class Mammalia; order Primates; family Lorisidae; genus Loris; species Loris lydekkerianus. The sequence continues at coordinate 5,995 of CAUYPK010125521.1, forward strand.
TTTTGACATTTTCTTTTGGCATTCCAACCAAAAGGTGCCTGGCTGCTGGATTTGGTTAGTTGTCTTTTATTTAAATATGCATGTATATGTTTGTTGGTAGTTTAAAGCTTCCTAGTTTTGTTGAGAATTTCCAAAATCACACCTTGAAATTCTTGTAGAGCTCTCTCCACCTATAACTGTGGCTTACTTCTTCCCAATTTAACATTAAGACTGGACTGTACTATTGACTTTTATTCTAGAAAATTAATAATTCCCATGCTTTCAATTGTTTGTTCATAATATCATGCAAAATTGAACTACAAATTCTAAAGAAGTTTTAAAATATTTTAACTTTAAACTTGTCTATCGTAAGCTATCACCTCTAGAAAGTAATACTAAAATCAGGTTGAGTTTTCGAACAGTTGGTAATCTTCATGTCAGATGTTTAAATTTTAATAATTTTGCATTTAGTTTGGGAACATAGAAAAGGCAGTGACATCCAGAGTCTACAGAACCATCATGGAGGTTCTTCATTTCACTGAGAAGAGTAAGCTAAGAATTGCACAACTAGGTCTTTGATCTTTTCATTATCTTCTTAATCATATATGTTACTGGCTTTTTATATTTACGGAATACTTAAATTTACAAAATGAAAGCTGTTTGATTAGGGAGTACTCAGACATATTTTAGAAAAAAAATGGTAGGTCATATTTTGCCCTTTAATTCATCATCGAAAAAAAACATTTCTGCAAAAAGGTGTTAATATTTTCAGTTGGCACCTTCTTAATTAAAATAACTAATGGATAATTATATATTTTTTCTCCCTATTGTCCTTGAATTTTACTATGTCCTTAGGGAGAATGTACTGGCATGCAAAACAGAAGCCTAAAATATTGAAACCTAACACCTTTTAACATTATAATGGCTTCTACTTTATTCACCCTGAAAATCATCTCTGGCAAGCCAATGATCCAGAAAGCTTTTCCCTTCTTACCTTTGTTTAAATTGGGCTTTTTTCTCCTTTTGTAGAACGAAGGAAAAATAACACTTACTGGCTGGGAATTAATGGTAGTAACTGAGAATGAGAATGGGAAGCTTGGAAAAAAAGATGTACGTGTATGAGTCACAGTTCTTTTAGAGCTGCAGGAGTAGACCATAGAGATGATTATTTTGTAGATCAAGAAACCAAGGCTGAGAGCAGTTGTGAAGGGACTACAATGCTAGTTAGTGGTGGAGCCTGTATTAGTGGGCAGGTTTCTGGACTCCAGACCAGTGTTTTTTCTGCTTTATCAAATTCATGTTGTTTGTTTCTAAAAAATTCTAATGGCAACTATACATGCTTTTTGGGTTTGTGATACTGTTCCTAAGAATGGAGAAGTTTGAGTTGAGTATACATGAAATGATGTGAAACTGGGTGAGTTTTTTTTTTTTTTTTTACAAAGTTTAAAACAATATGCTGCATTGTTAGTGGAAGGGCTGATGGTTCCTTGTCATTCGAAAGAGACAAACTGTCATCTAGATTAAAATATTAGATGAATGTCTTAGAGTAGGCTAGCATTGTATAATTTTTACACCAAAAATTAATTGCTTAAAAGACTTTCAGAATTCAAAAGGCTCTTATGTTTTTAAGGTAAATCATGTGAAAATTATTATTTTCAGTTAGTATGGGGGTTTTGTTATATTAAAATGGATTTAATTCCTTTAAAAAGAGCACTGGTTGAATTACATGATAATGATATGAAAACATCATTCCTATAATAATTGTAGTAGAAAAAGACAAGATTTGTATCTCAGCTACTTAAGATGATCTTAGGCAAGTTATTTAACCACTGTGTGCCTGGGTTTCCTCATTTGTAAAGTGAGGATGTTAAAAGTAACTACCTCATAGCATAGTGGTAAGGATTAACTGTGCCTAGCATGTAGTTAAGACGTAACAAATAATAAATATTATTCTTTATGTTTCATTAGGTATAGGTAGGCATTTGCATACCCATTTGTCTCACCCATTTGTCTCCTTGCTGTGAGTGCAGTCACTTTCAAGCTACAAAAATTCCTAGGTAAATGCATGATCAAATAAATAATAGTTTGTTTTAAAGGGCACTTAGTGCAAATGATGCTCTCATGGTTTGTATTCTCCTTCCTTTGTATACCTTGGATCTTTAATTAGGTCTGCATATCAAATTAGGATGCATGTGTTCATTTTTTCTGAATGTCACCAGGAGATCCTTTGTAATTCTGGAACTAAAATGTTAAAAGTTGATTTGCAAATGTTCTAATGAAAATACAGTGAGTTTTTTTAGGCCAACTGGGTAAGCTTAGAGGAGGAAGTCAGGAATTTATAATGTCTCTTATTTGATTGCAATTCTTTTCTGCCAGTGGAATCATGGGAAGTCATTGAACCTTGCTTTGTATTAAGTGAATGTTTAGATGACTTCATTCATTAATCTATAAGATTTTAGTGATAAAATTTGTGTAACTCCAATTTTATAACTTTTTTTTTTTTAATTTGCTGTAACCCAGGTCCAACTAGTGTCAGGGCCATGTGGTTTAGCAAATGTTCTTTGATAGTGACAGTTTGAGTCATTAACTATCTCAGAGTCCTTGTTAATGATATATCACTTAAAGACTGGTGGCTTTCTCTTGGTGGCGTTCTATGATTTGCCTTCTCAGGTTTTTGTTTCTTTTATAGTAGCTCTTCTATTTAGAGTCCTCTTAACTTTGATTCTCATGCATCTTTGTGATCTTTCCTTCTCAAAGCATCTTTGCATCCTATTACATGTAATTTCTTACCTATCAAGAAAGAGTTTTTGGTTTTGGGTTTTGTTTGTTTGTTTTGAGACAGTCTCACGTTGTCACCCTCAGTAGAGTGTGGCATCATAGTTCACAGCAACATGCAACTCTTGGGCTCAAGTGATTCCCTTGCCTCAGGCTCCCAAGTAGCTGGGACTACAGGTGTCCTCCACAATGCCCGGCTATTTTTAGAGATGGGGTCTCACTCTTGCTCAGGCTGGTCTCAAACTGGTGAGTTCAGAAAGTCCACCAGCCTTGGCCTCACAGAGTGCTAGCGTTACAGGCATGAGCCACCGTGCCCGGCTAACTGCTCTTATTTTTATACGTTTATTGAAGTGAGTCCATTTTACAGGTTAAGGATTAAAATTGGGGATCGACGCCTGTAGCACAGTGGTAACAGTGCCAGCCACATGCATCGAGACTGGCGGGTTCCAGCCTAGCCCGGGCCAGCTAACCAACAACGACAACTACAACAACAACAACAATAACAAAAAATAGCCGGGCCCTGTGGCAGGCGCCTGTAATCACAGCTACTTGGGAGGCTGAAGCAAGAGAATTGCTTAAGCCCAAGAGTTTGAGGTTGCTATGGGCTGTGATGCCATAGCACTCTACTAAAGGCGACATAGTGAGACTATGTCTCAAAAAAAAAAAAAAAAAAAAAGATTAAAATTGGAAACAACGTTATAGCTTGAAAGTGTCTTCATTATGCTAGTAGTAGTCTTGCTGTTGTTTTAGATCTCAGACAGGCATGCTATTGGTGGTGGTACTTCAGATGACACCTACATGGGTCAATACTTTAGTCCAAAGTGGTGCTGACAGGACTAAAGAGTCGGGCATAGCCATCACAAGTTTCCAGGATTATATTTTTCTTTCACCAATACAGAATGTTAGTGTTTGAAAAGTGACTAACAGCTGTGCCCGTAGCTCAGTGGGTAGGGTGCTGGCTACATACACTGAGGCTGGTGGGTTTGAACCTGGCCAGGGCCTGCTAAACAGCAATGACAACTGCAACAACAACAACAAAATAAAAATAAAAAATAAAATAAAATGAAAAGTGACTAACTTCTAATCTTTTTTATTAATTATTATGATAGGGAATTATCACAATTTATTGGATTTATGGCATGCTTTTAGGAATTTTGTAGAATCTAGACACTCATTCTCTTTATTCAGGTCTATCACATAATCTAATTATGTAAATAAATTACTCAAGTATGATTTTAGAAGGCAACAGAAATATTATCATATTAAAATATAACTAATCCTTGTTCATTTTTTTTATTGAGTTTGCTATGTATACTTAACAATGATTGTGGCTTTGTGTATGGGTGGCTACTGAACGAAAAATTAATGGGTACATGGACTGAGTTGATGTAGACCATGCACATTACTTTATTAGTTTCAGTGAGTTGTTGGAGAGTGAAAGAGGCAAAATATGAATTATTTGCCTTGTCGAACTTAATAAATTTTTATTCTGAGTTAGTCAACTATCCTACTTTTGGGGTGAAGAGCCAAAAGGGAGGTGGAGAAGGATTTTTAAATATGTTTAGAGCAGAAGTAATCTTGAAAGGGTAATTGGGCTGGATTGTTGATTTCATGTTAATGTTTGGTATATTTACATCTGAGTAAACTACTTCACAGGTAAGTGAAAAATTCTAAGGAATAATTTTAGAGACCATATTGTATAATGAAATACAAATAGCAAGAATATATTTTCACAGGCTTTTGTATGCTGCTTAATACCAGAATTAAATTTTCCTTTACTTGGATGAGATATCATACAGTAATCTTTTATCAAACCTAAATAAGAAGCAGCGATGAAGATAATTTTTTAAGGCAGTGCCTGTGGCTCAAAGGAATGGGGCCCGGAGGTGGTGGGTTCAAACCCAGCCCTGGCCAAAAACTGCAAAAAAAAAAAAAAAAAATTATATTTGAAATGGGCTTATCTGCTCTCGGATTGTCTTCAAATTATGAATTCCTTATTTTATTTGAAGACTGATGTAAGAGAATCAATATCTGGGTGCTTATTCTGAGCAGGATTCTTGAGTTAGAGGTGATAATCAAAGTATTGCTTTACAGTATTTCAAGCAATTTAAAAGGGTAGAAGCTTATTTAAATAATAGATGTATGGAAAATGGAACAGTGGGAAATAGAATGATGGAATGAAATGATATGAGAACTGAGCTTTAGACTTATGTATAAGGTAGGTAGTTGGAGAAAAGGGAGTTGGGATAAGTATTGGAAGTTGGATAGAGAAAAATGTTACGGAAAACTAGAATTTTATAGGAGTTTAGCCCTAGTGTAAGTCATGAGTCCCACAGATTGGCATGCCTTTGTTTCAGGATGTAATGTGAGGTACTGTATTTTGGATCTTACTCATGGTTCCTGGCTCACAGATCCTGTAAACCTTGTTATTTCCTAAGTGATTAGAACAATAAGAATATCTTTTGTTATAGTATTTGGCCTTTTGTCCTTGGGACAAAAGCTGCTCAGGAACAGCTTCGGAGAGTTGAAAGTGAGTGATACCCGTCTTTTGTCATTTATAGCAAGCCCTTTCATACACACCTGATAATATGTTAATAAGCCAATTTTTGGACAGTCCCTTGATAACACTGGATGGGAGAGTTGGTCTCCAGGGGAACTTTCAGCCCTGTCCCCCTAACCTTCAACTAAGAGACTGAGGCTAAAGGTTAATTTGATAGTCAGTGGTTTAATCAGACCTATGTATGAAGCTTCTATAAAAATCCAAAAGGGTCAAAATTCAGGTAGCTTAAGGATAGCCAAGCATAGGGAGGCTTCCAGGAAGATGAACAAGAACACATCCAACGCGCTGGGAGGGTAGCACATTCCATAGGGACAGAAGCTTTTGCACCCTTCCAGGCCTCACCCTGTGTATCTCTTTATCTGGTTGGTGTATTCATATCTTTTAAGATATCTTTTATAATAAACTGGTAAAAATGTGTTTAAATGCTTTTAAATACTTTTAAAAACTTTTTAAATTTACCTTTTAAACACTTTTCTTGTGTTTTAAAAGTGTTTCCCTGTGCTCTGCCTGGTGCTCTAGCACATGAAACACAGGAGGAGGTCGTGGAAACTCCAGTTTATAGCCAGCTGGTCAGAAGCCCAGGTAAAATAATGGGGAGTTTGGGTTTGGCATCGGAAGTGGGGCTCGGTCTTGTGGGACTGAATTCTCAACCTATGTGATCTGACTCCAGGTTGATGGTGTCAGAATTGGATTGAATTAAAGGATATCCTGCCGGTATCCACTGCAGAATTGATGGCTTGTTTTCTGGTGAAGAGAAAGCCCCACACATTTTGGGTTCATAGATGTTTTCTGTTTTGATTGTTCAGTGAGGGTATAGGAGAAATTCAGTTTAATAATATATATTCACATAACACCAGACAGGAAAACTTCTGAAATATGTTCTATAGCTAAAGGATAAACTAACTAAACATTAAATATAATCTGTAAGGAGAAATCCAACTAGTTTTTTTCTTTTTCTTCTTTCTTGAGACAGTCTCACTATGCATCACAGCTCACAGCAACCTCAAACTCTAAGGCTTAAGTTATTCTCTTGCCTCAGCCTCCCAGTTAGCCTGGACTACAGGTGCTTGCTACAATGCCTGGCTCTTTTTCTGTTGTTGTCATTGTTGTTTAGCAGGCCTGGGCCTGGTTTGAACCCACCATCTCTGGTGCATGTGGCTGGCGCCCTAACCACTGACCTACGGCACCTAGCCCCAGCAGGTTTATCTAATGATTTGTTTAGTCTTTGGCTATTTACATGAGAACAGCAGTGTAACCCCTTTACCCTTTGTGGGGTCAGTACCAGGACCAGTTTCATTTAACATTTTTATAAATGATTTAGTAGTCAAACTGGCAGTGAAACTTGCTAGATTTGCAGCTGACTCCATGTGCTATTCCAGGTAGTTAAAAAGCAAGCCAACAAGATGAAGCCACACAAATATCCTTTGATGAGGTTTCATGTGGCAGAGAATGAGATAATGCATTTAGGGGAAGGTACTCCCAATTATATTTATAGGACCTAAGTTGTGACCCAGAAAGGGGATCCAGAAATTATGTAGACGACTTCCTTGAAGCCATTTATTGTAGTTGTTGGTTCAGAAAGTCCAAGAATATATTCAGCATTGTTGGGCATGCTTCTGAAAACAAAAAGGATGTTACATAACAATAATAAAGGGGTTACCATATTTTGACAGTTTATTATGTCCCAGACTAAGTGATTTATGGCCACCTTGTCATTTAATCCTCTTATTCAGAAAAGTAGGTGGCCTTATCCAATTTTATGCAAGAGGAAGTTTGAGACAGGAAGGTTTAGTGAGTTTCCCCAGTTAGCTAAGGTGCGGTAGAATTGGGACTAAGGGTCTAGTCTTTTTTATTGTTAATCCTGAACATCCCAGGACATTAGGTGGCATCACTTAAAACTTGAAATAGTTTAATTTAGATCTTATGAAGTGCTCTGTTATTCCTTGCTGTGGTCTGCTTTGGATGTCATTTTACCACAGGGATGGTATCTAAATACTTTGAGAGGATTTAGAGACATTCCTTAAATTCCTGATTTTTAAGGAAAGCTAGGAATGTTTTTATGTACAGTTTTACCCTTCAAGAATATTGTTAAGTCACCTCTAGCTACCTATAGGCATTTCTTCCCCTTTATTTTGTAAAATGCTGAATCATTAATGGTCATTAATGAAAGTAATATTAATTAACAAGGAAAATATTGTTCAGTAGAAAAGTCACCACAGTAAAAGTCCAGAGACCCGGATTAGAATAGTCGGGTCTCTGGCAAGGTATAAAATAGTTATGTGAAAACATCAGGACAGTACTGAAATCAGCATAATAACATTATTCTTGCTCTGGGAGTAGAGGAAGGCTTAGATGGGTCTTGGAGATGAGCAGGGCAAGAGGATTTCAGAGTGCTGGGCAAAGGGAATAGCAGTATATTGAATTACCAAACTTTTTTGAACTGCAGTTTTTCTCAAAATTGAGGTAAAATATACAAAGTACTAAGGGCAGCATTCGATTTTGGAATCCCAAAAATGAGGTTGTAAAGACCGAATGAGTAAGTATATGTGAAAATGCTTTGTAAATTTTAAATCCTTTGCAGATGAGATTTTTGGAGGATTACTCATGTTTTTGTGAAAGGTGGATGAAGAGGATGCGGTAAAAATTTAGGTGGCAAGAGGCACAAAGCAAGTAGAAGAGAGATGGGGAAGGGAGGTGTTAAAGGTGAAAGAGAAGAAAATTATATTTTAGGTCTCTTTGTGTTTGTCAATCAAAGGTAAGGTATCTGTAACTGAAGAATTTTAACATTAATTTACTGTAGAGAAGAAGCTCAGCAGGTAGTTGAAGCATTTTTTTTTCACTTTTCTATTTAGTCTACACTGTGTTAATTAGACTATGAAAATAAGCTAGTTAGTATTGAGTACATTGGATATTTACTTTTCCATTCTTGCTGTACTTTACTAAGAATTGTTTCAACTCCATCCAGATAAACATAAAAGATGTAAAGTCTCCATCTTTTTTATGGCTGAATATATTCCACAACAAGTACATAGTCACATGAATAATAGAATGCAAGTATAGTCTAGTATGGGTCAGGGAGGAGATGGGCGGCAGAAGGAAGGAGGGCATTTGGCAGGATCTCACTTAGTGGGCACAGTGCATGGGTGGATAGCATGCCCCTGGGTGAAGGGTTCTTTTACAGCTGGAACTTTACCTTGGAAGTGAGAACAATTACCTTGGAAGTAATCTAAATATTTGTACCCTCATACTAATTTGAAATTAAATAAAAAAAGGAAGAATAACCAGTTCCAGAACTGAGACCTTCACAATGAAACTAAAGAGTGTGGGTAACTTTCCCATGTTCTCAAGTGGGGAGATGCCAGCTGATACCTGGGTTATATTTGTCTGCTGATATTTCTACAATGGAAAAAAATAGGAAAATAAGCTAATTGAGAGTTGGCTATATTGTCTGATTGTTAACTTCACTCATTACTTCTGTCTGGGTTTAGCTAATGGATATAATCAGTAAAAGGATGCTCAAAGAAATAAAATAAGCTGGATTGAGAGACTATTCCAGATTATTAGAAATGAAAGAGCATAGAGTATTTAAGGAGAAGGGTGACATTTGATCTTCCTATATGGGTGAAAAAGAAAATTAGGAAATCACATTAGAATCAAAGCAGAAGGAAACAAGTTGTAAAGAGTTTTGTATGTATGCCATACTAGGAGTTTGGATTTTTATTTAGTTTGGTAGATGGGGAAGCGACATAGTTTTGTGTTTTAGAAAATTGATCATAAGGCAGGTGGATCATGCCTATAATTCCATCATTTTGGGAGGCTGGGGCAGGAGGATCACTTGAGGCCAGGAATTAAAGACCAGTCTGGGCAATGTAGCAAGACCCTGTTACTACAAAAAATAAGTTAGCCAGACATGGTGGCATGCATATGTAGTCCCAGCCACTTGGGAGGCTGAGATGGGTCCATTGCTTGATAAAAGGATCTGGAGAAGCTGCAGTAGACTATGATTGCACTGCTGTACTCCAGCCTAGATGGCAAAGCAAGAACTTTGTCTAAAAAAAAAAAGAGAGAGAGAGAAAGAGAGAAGGAGGGAGGAATGGAAGGAAGGAATGAAGAGAAGGAAGGGGATGGAGAAAATAGAGGGAAGGAGAGGAGAGGGCAGAGTAAGGAAGGAAAGGAAGAAGGAAGGAAGTTAATCATAGCAGTAATAGTTTGGAGGAAAAAAGATTGGAGACATTTATTCACCAAATCATTACGGAGCAAATTCAGATGCTCCTTGACTTAAAATGGGGGTATGTCCTGATAAATCCATTGTAAATTGAAAATATCAAGTCAAAAGTGCCTTTAGTTAAACCTAACTTACTGAACATCATAACTTAGCGTAGCGTACCTCAAACATGCTGAGAACACTTAGATTTGCTTGCAGTTGAACAAAGCTTATTGTATAATAAATTGTTGAATTATATATATATATATTTCTTCAGTACTGTACTGAAAATGAAAAACTAAATGGGAACTCAAAGTATAGTTTCTACTAAATGTATATCACTTTTGCACCATTGTAAAGTTGAAAAATCCTTAGTTGAACCAAATTGTGAGTCAAGGACTATCTGTTAACACACATGACAGGGCAAGTAAATGAGGCAGTTCTCTGACCTCTGGAAGGTAAGATCACAGTCAAGGATGCTATTAAGGGTCAGGAAAATTCAGGAAAAATTATGTGTGATAGTCTGAGTTAAGGAATTTGTAGTGGGTTAGAAAACAAGAACACCTATTTCAGAGATATTTAGGAGTTTAAGTTCTCTAGACTTGATTAGTGTTTGGAGGTGATAGAAGTTGTGGATGAGGCCAGGCATGTCGGTGGCTCATGCCTGTAATCCTAGCACTCTGGGAGGCCAAAGCAGGTGGATTGCTTGAGCTTACAAGTTTGAGACCAGCCTGAGCAAAAAGCAAAGACCCCCTGTCTCTAGTGAGGCAGGAGGATTGCTTGAGCCCAAGAGTTGGAGGTTGTTGTGAGGTATGATGCCATAGCACTCTACCCAGGGGGACAGCTTGAGACGCTATCTCAAAAAAAAAAAAAGGTTGTAGATGAATGCAAGGTTTTTGACTTGGCAGTAGAATAGTATGTGCAAGTTTGAGAGAGAGGGAATGCTGAATTTGATTTCAGACAAGTAATTATGCTTTTAGGTAGCAACACAAGGTATCAGTTTATGGGCTTGGGTCAGGAGTGTGGTCAGGTTTATAGATACGATTTGGACGGCATATATTATAGTTTATAGCTGAAAATCATGAAATTAAATGAATAAAGCTCATTTCTAAATGATAATGCATTTAGAACAAAAAGTAACTGCCAATACTAGTTCGAAAGTGTAGACTTTAAAAAATATTTACCTGTTGCCCATTGCCACCTGGCACCACCACCTAGCCTCACAAAGAATATAGAAAAATACTGTTGTGAGAAAGCCATAGATATTTTAGTGTGCTTAAAACAGTGTACCAATAGGGGTTTTCCTTTCCTCATCCTGTCTAGCCACCTAGTACAATACAAGGAGTACTTTGGCAATTCCTAATTCCTCATCTGGGGTTACCTTTGGAATCCCTGTTTGCTTCCTTGAGCTGCTGAGATGGTCTGAACGTCAGAAGCCTGAAGTTTTTTTTCACCTGCTTTAAAATCCTGCCCAGAGCATCCCTAGGAGTTAGCTCTTAGCCTCTTTGCCCCCTACCTCTCTAGTCCTTTAGAATTTAAGGTGCTGTCAACTTTAAGAGGGAAAAGTTAAAACAGCTTGGAAGAACCAAGAAGAGGCTGTAATCTTTTCAGTTCTTCCCCAAAGGTTATACTCTCTAACTAGGCAATGGAGTTGATGAGTCATTAAGATGAGATGTCCAATTTCACTAAAATAAATGTCTGTTAGGAGCAAGATCTTCAAGTGCTGAAGGGAATTTGGAAAGAATCTTGAGTTAGGTGGTTTAGTGCTTAGTGGAAAAGATTAGTTTTGGGTTCAGTTTTAGAGGAGGTAGAAAGACCAGGCTATGCAGTGAAAAGTAGGAATAACACTATTAAAAGGTGGGGCAAACTGTACCAAGAAAGTAGAAGATTAAAGAAGAAAAATCAAAGGAACTGGTGAACATGATTACTTGTTTATTAAAATGCACAGTTTGAATTGGGATTAATGAAAAATTAAGGGTAGTTAGATAATTGAAGACTAAAGTTTACTTTGGAACTCCTCAAAGCATATTACATATAAGTGTAAAATTGGAGGGGTTGAACAGAAGAATATTATAACATAATTTAAATAGCAGTTAGGTATTATAACAACAACATCAACAACTCTCTTCACAATAATTATGGTGAATTATAGCATTGATTGCTTAATTCATATACTAAGTCTCTTGTATCATCTTTTTGTTTTCTAGTTATTTGCTTCTATACTGATGATTCTCAAACTTTCCTGAACATGAGAATTATATGGGGCTCTTGTTTAGAGTACATTTCCAGTCTCCTACCCCCAGCCCCAAATTATGATTCAGTAAGTTAGGCATAGGGCCCTGGTGACTCTGATCCATATGATCCACAGACCAAACTTCGGGAAATTACCGTTTTGCAGTATGGCGTAGAGTAAGAAGATAGAATTTTATTTTTTGTTGGGTTTTCTTTTTTTTCTAAAGTGGAGGTATAATTTACCTATAGTGAAATACACACATATTAAGCGTACAGTTCCATAATTCTTGACAATTAATACATCTTTATAATTAATGATTTCTGTCACCCCAGAAAGATCCCTGTGCCCCATTCCCATTCAATCCTTGCTCTCCCCTTCACCATACCTGCAACACTGTTCTGATTTATTTTAAGATTAACTTTGACCTAGAATTTAGTATAAAAGGAATTGTGGCAGTATGAACTCGTTTGTGTCTGGCTCCTTTTGATCAGAGTAATGCTTTGGGGGCTCATATTATTTGTAGTAGTTGTTTGTTCCTTTTAGTTGCAGGCTACCATTGTGTAGGTATTATTGTGGAAAGGGTTGTTTCCAGCTTTGAGCTGTCATGAATAAAGCTTTTATGAGCATTCTTGTACTAGTCTTTTTGTGACACATTTTCTTTTGGGTAAAGGAATATCTACAAGTGGAATTGCTCAGTGGTAGGATAGGTGTCATGTTTAACATTATGAGAAACATCTAGAACAATATCCAAGATGGTTTTACCATTTTACACTCCCACCATCAATCTAGAAGAGTTCTGTTTGCTCTATATCCTTATCAATATTTGATTTAGTCATCCTACTTAGTTATCTCACTGTGGTTTGAATATGTATTTTACCTGATGACTGTTAATATTGAGCACTTTATCATGCGTTTATAGGTCATTTGCATATCTTCCTTTGTGAACTCTCTGTTCAAGAGAGTACAGCCAGTTGCCAGTTTTAATAAGTGTTTGTTATTTTACTGTTAAGTTTTAGCCATGATGGATAGACATTGTTAGGTATATGTATTATAGATTTATCTCCCGGCCTGTTTATTGTCTTGATGGCATCTTTCAACAAGCAAAAGTTTTAAATTTAATGAAGTCTATTTTATCAATATTTCCTTTTTTGTTAGTGTTTTCTGGGTCCTGTCTAGAATCTTTGTCATCCATAGTTGTGAAGATATTCTCCTATGTCTTCTTCCAGATGCTTTATAGTGGTAGCTTTTGTTTTTAGGTCCATGGACTATCCTAGATTAATTTTCTGTTGTTGGAGAGAACTAGGTGGACTATCCTAGATTAATTTTCTGTTGTTGGAGAGAACTAGGTGGACTATCCTATGATTAATTTTCTGTTGTTGGAGAGAAGTCTTGGTTGAGGTTAGATTCCCCTCCCCCCCCACATAGGTAGCCACTTGTTCCAGTATAATTTCCTTTCCTTGCTCTGTTAATTGCTTTGACACCTTGATCAAAGATCAATTGACTGAATAAATAGGGTCTGTTTTTAGACTCTATTCTATTCATCTGTTTGTCTATCTATCTTTATGCAAATATCACAGTCTCAATTACCTTACTCTTAATAAGTCTTGAAATGAAGTAATACGAGTTTTCTGATTTGGTTCTTCTTTTTGAACATTGTTTAGACTTTTCTGGGTATTGTGTATTTTCATGTAAATTTTATAATCAACTTATCAACATCTACAAAAAGCCTTTTGGAATTTTATGTTTGCATTGAATCTATGAATTATAAAGAATCGACATCTTTGACAATGCAATTTTTCAAGCCGTGAACATGGTGTATCTCTATTTAGACCTTAATTTCTTGAGTAGTATTTTGAACGTTTCAGTGTAAAGGTTTTCCACATAGTTTATTAAATTTAAGTGTGCATGTTTTCAGTACTTTGTTTTTCATGAAGGTCTGGCTAGTATGTAGAAATATGGTTAATTTTTGTACATTGATTTTGTATCCTATAGCCTTAAAAAATTTATTAACTCCAATAAGTTTGTTTTGGTAAGTTTTCTACCAGTGGATTTTCTATATACCTGATTATATTGTCTGTGAATAAAGATCGTTTTACTTTTTTCAAGAATTTGAATGCTGGCTAGATGCAGTGGCTCTTGGCTGTAAACCAGCACTTTGGAACCCTAAGGCAGGAGGATCTCTTGAGACCAGGAGGTTGAGACCAGCCTGGGCAACAAGACCCTGTCTTTATGAAAAATAAAAAAATTAACCAGGTATGGTAGTATGAGCCTGTAGGACAAGCTACTTGGGAGGCTAAAGCTGGACGATTGCTTGAGCCCACGAGGTTGCATGCAGTGAGCTATAATCAGCTTGAGCCCAAGAGGCTGCAGTGAGCTGTAATCACACCACTGCAACTCCAGCCAGGGTGACAGAGCAAGACCCTATGTCTAAAGAAAGAAAGAAATGAGATGAAATGCCTTTTCTCCCAATGCTTATTGCATTGACCATGATCTCCAGGAGAATAGTGAATAACAGTGGTGGGAACAGACTCCCTTTGATCCTGATCTTAGCAAAGGAAGAATTCAGTCTTTCACCATTAAATATGATGTTAGCTATAGGTTTTTCAAAAATCCTTTTATCAGATTGAAGCAATTCTCTTCTATTTCTAATTTTCTTAGGGTTTTTTCCACAAGTGGAGGTTTCTTTTTCCCCAAGTACCTTTTTTTTTTTTAATCAACATAGATATATAGTAGTGTTTCTGCTTTATTCTATTGAGATGGTCAATGGTATTGCTTGATGGATATGTGATTGTTAGACCAACGTTGTTGCATTCTTGAGATCAATGCCACTGGATGAGATGTATTATCCTGTTTTGTTTTTGCTGGATTCAATGAGGCATGTTGGTCTAGCAGCTGTTCTCAACCTGTGGGTCGTGACCCCTAAGACCTTCGGAGAACACATCCTGCATATCATATATTTACATTATGATTCATAACAGTAGCAAAATTATAGTTATGAAGTAGCAACGAAAATAATTTTATGATTGGGGGTCACCACAACATGAAGAACTGCATTAAAGGGTCGGCGGCATTAGGAAGGTTGAGAACCACTGGTCTTTTGTTTTGTTTTTTAAATAGCAACTGTATCTTGTTTTGGTATCAGAGTTATGCTGGCTTTTGCTTTATAAAATGAATTAGGCAGTGTTTCCTCTTTTATGGACGAGTGTATGTAAAATTGATGTTCTTTAAATGTTTGATGGAATTTATCAATGAAGCCATCTGGCCCTAGAGTTTTCTTTGTAGAAAGGTTCTTAATTAAGGATTCAATTTAAATAAGAATAGATCCAGGGCTGTTCGGATTTTCTATTTCTTTTCGAGTCTGTTTTGGTAGTTCATCTTTTGGGGAATTTGTCCATTTCATCTAACTTGTTGAATTTTCAGCATGAAAATAAATTATAAATTTTATGAAACAGAATTTCTCTTTTGAGTTGAGAATAGTGGCTTATAATCCCAGGAATTTAGGAGGCTGAGGCAGGAGAATCACCAAAGCCCAAGAGTTCAAGACCAACCTGGGCAACATACAAGTTTATACTATGTAATCTCTTAAAATTTTTTTTAGTGGTGGTCCTATTAATCGTGATCTATCTTCAAATGTTATACCTCCTAGTGTGTAATACAAGAATCACAGTTATAATAGTATACTTCCAATTCCTCCTTTGTTTTGTACTTTTGTTGTCATGTATTTTGGTTTATGTATTCTTTTAGCTTTGTCGGGTAGTTACCTTTTAGAACAATTAAAGATGAGAAAAGATCTTTATAGTCTCAGCTACTTGGAAGGCTGAGGCAAGAGAATCGCCTAAGCCTAAGAGCTAGAGGTTGCTGTGAGCTGTGATATATCACTGTACTCTACTGAGGGCGACCAAGTATCTTTAATATTTACTTCCATTTTAACCATTTCTTTAAATCTTCATTTGTATATATCAAGTGAATTTCTTTTGCTTGAAAAATTTCCTTTTACATTTCTTATAGTACAAAATTCCTCTCGTTTCCAATTTTGAAAGTTATTGTTGTGGGTATAGAATTCTAGATTTTCAGATTTTTTTCCTCCTTTCAGCATCTTAAAGGTGTTATTCCTCTGTCTTCTTGTTTGCATAGTTTCTGACATGAAGTCTGTGGTAATTCTTGTACTTGTTTCCCTTTTGGTAATATTTTTTCTTTTGGCTGCTTTTAAGATTGTCCGTTATCATTGTTTTGGGGGGAGTTTATTGAGCTTCTTGTGTCTGTTGATGCATTGTATTTATCAAATTTATAACATTTTTAGCCACCTGTCCTCAATTTTTTTCTTCCCAAGTATCTCTTTTCTCCTCAGACTCCAATCCCATATATGTTCAACCACTTAATATGCATATTAACTCACAGATTACTGAAATGCTGTCCATTTTTCTTCTAATTTCTTTCCCTTCCCTTCAGTTTGGAAAGTTTCTGTTGCCCTGGCTTTAGGGTTAACTTAATTTTGTTTTAACTTTCTTCTTTGTCTAATTTGCTGTTGTGCTTATCTGGTTGATTTTTTATATAAGATACTTTTTTTTTTTCAGTTCTAGAATTTCCATGAGGTTTCTTTAATTATTATTATTATTATTATTATTATTATTATTATTTTTGAGACAGGAGCTCTGTTGCCAGGGCTAGAATGCAGTGGCATCATAATAGTTCACTGCAGCCTCAAACTCCTGGGCTCTAGCAATCCTCCTGCCTCAGCCTCCCATGTGACTGGGACTGCAGGCACATACTATTACACCTGGCTAATTTATTTTTGTAGAGAAAAGGTTTGGCCATTGCCCAGGCTGGTCTTGAACTCTGGGTTTCAAGCTAAGCTATCCTCCCACTTTGGCCTACGCATGAGTCTCTTCTCTAGCCAAGATTTCTTTTTTATATGTATAGTTTCATTTCTCTATTAAAATACTTTTTTTCTTCATTATGTTGATATGTTTCTTTAAGTCTTCAAATTCTTTTCTAGTAGCTATTATAAAATCTCTCTATTTAAATGCACTTTATTTCTGCTATTTCTGGGTCCTGATTATAGATTATCATAAATCAGGTTCTTGCCTTTTGTTGTATTTGGTAATTTTTGATAGATTTTATAATGTTGAGTGTCTTTTTTTGTTTAAGGGAGTTGATGTTTCTTGACTGTTAAGTCTTGTTCTTACAGGAGTTTTATTTTTATGGATCAACTTGATCTTTCAAGTTTGTCTTCAGGATTTGTGGTTTTAGGGTTTTTGCTTGGGGACAGTTCTAGAACATAGGTTTCAGTTTAGTACTTATTAGGGCCCACTAGGGAGGCATGCATCTTTCCTCTGCCTTGATTTTTCCGTGTATCCATCAAAGTATGTTCATTCCAGCTGGTGGAAACTGAATGGTCTTGGCCTTGTGTGAACTCTGAGTTATTTGGTCAAGAACTTCCCAGTATTTATTTTCTTGGATATTTCTTTGTCAAGCCTTAGGGGGTTACACACCACGCATACGTAGAGTGTGTTTAGCCAGAAACTCAAGAAAATCCTGTTTGTAGATTTTTGGAGCACTTTCTCTGTATAGCTTCTTCCTTTGTGGAACTATGTCCTACAAATTCTAGCTACTTCAGACTCCACAAACCAAGGTGAACTCTGTCACTTCAGCTCAGTAAGACTATTGACTCTGTTTTTTCTTCTGGTTGTGTGGCTCTAGGCAGAAAGCTGGGACAATCATAGGGCTCTCCACATTTATTTTCCTACTTCTAGGGATTATGTTTTCATACATGTAACTGCCTATCTTCTAGTGTCTGAAAACAATTGTTTGGGATTTTTTTCTAGTTTTCTACTTGTTTGTAGCAGGAGGACAATTCTGAACCCTGTTACTAGCTCATGACTAGAAGTCATAGTCTTCCGCCTTCATTTTTGAAGGATGTTTTTGCTGGCTATAGAATTTTAAGTCAACAATATTTTCTTTCTTTTAGTACTTTAAAGTTATCATTTTATTATCTTCTAGCTTAGATTGTTTCTAATGAGAAGTCAGTGGTAATTCTTACAATTGTTCACCTGAGGTAATATGTCTCACTGAGGAAATAAGAGTTCAAAGTTTGGGGCTACTGAGGTCACTGGAATTTGAGGAGCCAAACTACTAGAAAAAGGGAGCTATAGAAAGGAAGTTTCAGAAATTTCCTGTAGAGAGATTCTTGCCTGGAGTCTAAGCTGCATCAATATTCCATGAGTTCAGCCGAAGAATAACATCTAGGGGGAAAAACAACTACAGAGTGTGATATGAAGAACCACCTGAGCTGCAAAGGTCTGGGAGACATTAAAATTCCTAGTAGCCACAGTAAAGACACATCATTGAACACCTCACGTATTCAATAGAGACCCCATAAAAGTATTAGAGGTAAGCTAATCCTAAATTTAATAAAATTGTGTAAAACCAACAGTAAAAAGAGAAATCTTTAAAGAGAGGGGAAAAAAGACATTACAACTTTATATTTTAATTTTCAAGCAATACAGAGAGTTACAGAAAAGTGAAATAAGAGGAAAAGTAACTCAGTATACTAAAGCCCAGAGTTTACCAGTTGTCTGAACATCATAGACATCTTTTATTGCAAATAGACATATAGAAGGATAATTTTATTTTAAAAATAGATTTATGCATTTCACACTATTTTTAATTTAAAGCATTTAAGTTTAATTAACCAAGGTAAATTTGTTAAATAAAAGCAACAGAGGAAAAATTGTTCAACCATAGATGAATATTTATTTACTACAAGAGATACAACTTTTGAAAAGACTTTTTTCTAAGCTTAAGAAAGATTAGTAAAAAAGCCTAAGAGGTGAGAGTTATTGTGTCATTAATTGCATGCTCCAATAGTGCTCTTCCATAGAAAAGAATCAAGTGTTGGCAAGTATCTGCTGCTGGTAAGAACATGCATTGGTGCAGCTTTCTAAATGACAGGTTGGCAATATTCATAATCATTAAAACGTTCACACTTTTTGTCCCAAAATTTCATCCTTGGGAATTTTTTTTTTTTTTCTCTTTTAAAAATGTGGAATTTGTGTGTCATCCTTGCTCAGGGGCCTTGCTAATCTTCTCTGTATCGTTCCAATTTTAGTATTTGTGCTGCCAAAGCAAGCACCATCCTTAGGAATTTATCATAAGAAAGTAAGCAATGCATACAAATATGTGTTTGTTACTTATTCATCATTGCAGTGGTATTTATAATGTTAAAAATAATTTGGAAGCTTCTCAAATAATTGTATTATTCAATAGCCATGTAACCAAATGCCATAAATCCATTATAAATCATGGTCTTTAAAATTTTTATTTAGTATACTGATTATAGTAAAAATAACTGGCAGGAAATAAAACTCATGAGTGTTAGGATGTTTAAGGGTGTAAAAAATGTTTACATTGTAGTGAATGGAAAAAGTGGGCTGATACTTTTGAGTGTCTTAAAAAGGAAATATTTATTTAATACTATATAAAATAAAATATGCTAACTTTGAAGAGGTAGATTATAGATAATTTTTCAATCTCATACTATTTAATATTTTTCACATGTTCTATAATAAGTGTATACTATATTTTAATGCTAAATTGGTTAATATTAGTTTAATATTATAATATTTTTCACATTTTCTACAATAAGTACGTACTATGTTCATAATCATCCAAAGAATAACATACTTAAATTTTTAAAATTCTGAGAAAACTAATGATGGGGGGGCATGAGGAAAGGTGGATTTAAGTGAGTTTTAACTTTTCTTATCTTGATCATGCCTTTCCCCCCCCCATTTTTGTAGATTCTTTAGCTTGAGCTTTATACAGGGTGTCCCAACATATATACATAGGGGAAATGGGAAATTGTAGCTAAATTTACCTTTATTTATAAAATATTCATTACAAAATTTTACAAAATATTTCTCTACATGTTGAAGTATAAATATAAAAAATATAACATATAATACAAGTTTGTTAGTTTTTCTGGAGACCTTTTGGACACCCTTTAGATTTAATGAAAGGAATGTTTATTCTTATACTACTTGTGTAATATACATCTTACTTTTTTCAGACTAAATCAGTCTCCCATATTTCATAACTTAATAAGTTTCTGTCGTTTCTGTATAGCATTTCTGTAAGTGCTTGAATAGATTTAGTATTTCTTTCCTTTTCTCCTTTTTTTCCAGAGCTGTTTTTTCAAGAAGTTTTGGTTTTGCTTTCTCATTTATTGTTACTACCCATTTCTTTGCAGGGGTGGATGTACTAATGTCAAAAAACAATGGAAGTCATTTTTTTTTTTTTTTTTTTTTTTTTTTGGTATAGACAGAGTCTCACTTTATTGCCCTTGGTAGGGTGCGGTGACATCACACTGCTCACAGCAACGTCCAACTCCTGGGCTTAGGCAATTCCCCTGCCTCAGCCTCCCGAGTAGCTGGGACTACAGGCACCTGCCACAGCGCCCGGCTATTTTTTTTGTTGCAGTTTGGCCAGGGCCGGGTTTGAACCCGCCACCCTTGGTATGTGGGGTCGGCGCCCTGCCCACTGAGCCATAGGAGCCGCCCAGAAGTCATTGTATTTATTTGTCTTAATAAAATATTACATTTGCTGTCTGTAGTCCTGGCTTCTAAGGATATCCATATGCTGGTGCTGTTTAGGCCCTCACTATAGTGATACAGTTTCACATATTTTGCTTATAGAGAGGATATGTAAGAAATCGAAAGCAGAAGGTTAATAATATTCAAGAGACAGAGGAATGTTGCAGTTAATGAACAAGGAAATAGAGGTGTCCTCTGGGGAGGTACCCTCATACAGGACCCCAGAAAAGACCTGAAAGTCTAGAGTCTATTGTTCAGCAGTTGCAGATCCAGAAGCTTAGTTTTGTCAGGTGCACTGATTTCATTCTAAGCAAATCTAATGAAGACTAATATAGAAAACAAAGCAAATTTTAAAATTTATATTGAAGAATATCAAATCATGATAACTGATGGCCAGCGTCTTTACTGTAGGGCTTTATCTGCCAAAAGGATGGGAATGATTGTGTTCACTGATGAGTGTGTGTTGTCTTGAAGGCTAGACAGTGGTTCATCCTTTATTACCTCATTTTTAGGCTTTGTAAATGGCTCTGTAGCTGTAGGCAAGTTATTTAACCTCCTGAACCTGAATTTTTTCATCACCGAAATAGTAATATTAACTAGTACTGTATAGGATCCTTGTAAGAACCTAAATAAGATAATCCATGTAGAGATTGGCATCATTACTGTTCAGGAACTGTTAAGATTGTTTTCATCTACTTCTGGATTTGAGGTCTGTAACTTAATGGTACACTTGATCTTTTCTGGATTCCTGCCAACATGGGTGGGAGCTCTTCTGCTCTTGGTATTGTAGGGTACTAGCATTAATTGATTTACAGGAACATTGTTGTTCTGAGTGATAAAAATTTAACTCAGTCTCATGAAGAACAATGGTGAATTTTTGCATAGATTTGTTTTACTGTGAGATTTAGCCTTTTTAATATTTTGAGACTAAGGTAAGAATCTTTCTTTTAAGGAATTCAGTAGCATTTGCTTTTCCAGTTGGGCATTTTAAAAACAACTTGGTATTTCTTCTAAAACAAAGTCCAGATAGAAAATTTAATAAGCTGTTTTTACTTACAGCTGACAAATTTTTATGATTTGTGTTCTGTGGTTAGTGTTTCTAATTCATTATATTTGTAGATGATGATGTATGGGATCTGGTCCATTTTTCTGTTTTTCAGATGAATTTATAGGGACATGGAAAACTAGAGTGAAAGTGAACCAGATAGCTGATGCATTATAGGGGGTCCCTGGGACTGTGAGGTGCATTGAGGCTCTTTAATAAGTATTTGTACTCTGGAGGAGACAAGGAGAGCAGCCGGTGTCAGCATCCTTCCTTTCACTTGGTTGTGAGAAGGCAGCATTGAATTTAAGCAGCGAACTTGCTGTTCTCAGGTGCAGACATCCTGAAGAGTTCCTTCTAGAAGGAGTCCCTGCCTGCCTCTCCTTTGTTGTTTATCCAAACGCAAATCAGAGGTGAATGAACAAATGTCCTTTTTGTGTCAGGTGTCATGTCTGCTAACTAGACACTGTAGGGACTTATCCAAAAGCGTTTTTATGGCATAGCTGAGACAGGTTACTAGACTCCAGTTTATCACAGTGCCTCTCTGCTTCAGATGAACTTATTTTCTCTTCTATGGAAGAGATACATATGGGAGACTTGTTAAAAAATGTTTTGACATCTATTTTGATGTTACTCTTCAATTGTGCTATGTAGTACTTTGTTATTTACAGTTCTGGTATGTAATTATCTCATAGGTATTTTTTGTTGTTGTTGTTTTTGTTTTTGAGACAGAGTCTCACTATGTCACCCTTGATAGGGTGCAGTGGCATCACAGTTCACAGCAACCTCAAACTCTTGGGCTTAAGTGATTCTCTTGCCTCAGCCTCCCAAGTAGCTGGAACTACAGGCACCCGCCACAGCGCCCAGGTATTTTTGTTGTTGTTGCAATTGCCATTGTTGTTTGGCAGGCTCCAGCTGGGTTTGAACCCGCCAGCCTCTGTGTATGTGGCTGGTGCCCTAACCACTGAGCAGACCTGCAGCATTTTGATCTCTCCTTTGTGTGACCCTTAGGGCTTGGATTTTTTTCTCTTATTTTCTTTTTCTTTCTTTCTTTTTTATTTTATTTTTTTTTCTTTTGAGACAGGTCTCTTTCTGCTACCCAGCCAGCCTGGAGAGCAGTGGTGTGATCATGCTCACTGCAGCTTCAAACGCTGAGGTTCAAGCAGATCTTCCTATGTCAGCTTCCCAAGTAGCTAGGACTATAGGCTCCTGCCACACCACACGTGGCTAATATTTTCTTACTTTTTTTTTTTTTTTTTCTTTTGAAGGAATGAAGTCTCCCTGTGTTGTCTCAATCTCCTAGGCTTACGTGATTCCCACCTCAGCCTCCCAAAGTGCTGTGATTATAGAGTGAGCCATGATGCCAGCCAAGGCTTGGAATCTTTTAAGTATTCAGTAATTAACTTGTTGATTAGTAGGTAAATATTTATTGTCAATTTTTTAATTGCCCCATATTTTATATTTTAGCATAATCAAACACACACATAAAAATAGGAAGCTGGATTTTCTACTGACAGCTCATATCCTTAGAAGATTTAAGATTCAGAAATTATACTGGTACTATTGTCATTTGAACCAACCTATGCTCCTACATTAAACTTACATTTAATGCGTTAAGAATTAGGAAATGTTAGGGACAGTGAGGTAGATCACTTACTTAAATAAGTGGCTTTTAATCATCTAATACTAATTTTTAATGACAGCCATTCAAAAATATATATAGTCACAGAGAATGAGTAGTTGTCTTTGAATTTATGGGGTTATTTTCTTGGCGGGAAAAAAAAAATATTTCATGCCTTCTTAGGATGGTTTAGAGTGGTATACCTATGACCGGTCTTAATGTTTGATCCCAGTCAGCATTCCTCGAAGTGCATGCTTTTGATGTCAAGGGGGATCCAGTGAGGAAAATACAAATGAATTAGTGTAAATCTGTGACTGCTATTAGAAAAAACAAAGCTCATTCCATACTTACAATGGATAGTATTGTCATTTCTGTTCCAAGGACCAGTTGCGTGAATGTGTAATCTTTATTCAGACTTTTATTTGGTTTGTATATGCTCTATTTTGTCTCAGATTATCTTTGTCACTTGGTCATATTAAATATTTGTGTTTTGTTGATACTAGGTAATAACAGCCTTTGTGGTTGGTTGAGGAAAATAGTTGTTAGTGAGTCTAGAATTTATATCCATGTTATTTCTTTGTAGGTAATTTTGTAAATCTCCTTCCAGTATCTCTCTATTCTCCCATTTCACTGATGTACCTATGCTGAAAAGATTTACTTTTGAACCTTAATTTGTAAAGCATTAGAAAGTTCTGAGATAATTTATACTATGTACTTTTAAAAGGTTTTTGGCATGCTTAACATTAACATACAGCAAACTTGGTTATTTGGTTGGTATATAGTTCTATAAATTGTGACTCATGCATAAATTCATGTAACCACCTCCACAATTAAGATACAGAACACTTCCCATTCCCAAAAGTAACTTCAGGTGCTATCCCTTTGTCCAACATTTCTAACCTCTGGTTATCCTGCCCTAAGCCTGATAACAACTGATGTCTTATAAATGGAGTTATATAGTATGTTACCTTTCAAGGCTGGCTTTTTTCACTCAGCCTATTCCTTTGAAATTCATCCAGGTTGTTGCATGTATCAACACATATCAAAGGTTGATTCCATTTTATTACTCAATAATATTCCAGTGTATGGCTACACTACAGTTTGTTTATCCTGTAGAGGGATATTTCTAGTTTGGAGCAATTTTGAATAGAATTATCATAAATATTTATTCATAGGTTTTATGTGTACACAGTTTTTATTTCTCCAGCATAAATACAAAGGGTTGAGATTGCTGGGTCATATGGTAAGTGTGCATTTAACTTTATAAGATGTTGCCACCTGTCTTCAAGAATGGCTGTCTTATTTCACATCCCCAGTAGCTGTGGTGTGCGAGTTCTAGTTGCTTTTCATCTTCTCCAGCATTTAGTGTTATCACTACCGCTTATTTTAATCTGTTTTTACATCATTTTTGCTTTAATGTGGATTTCCCCAGTGGCTAATAATGTCGAAACATTTTTCTATGTACTTAATTGCCTTTTATATATTCTCTTTGGTGAGTTTTCTGTTCAAATGTTTTGCCTATTTCTAAACTGTATATTCTATGTTTCCTTACTGTTGAAGTTTGAGAGTTCCTTTTATATCCAGGATACAAATCCTTTGTTAAATTTGTGATTTGCCAGTACTTTCTCCTATTCTGTAGTCTGCCTTTCATTCTCTTCACAGTCTTTCATAGAACAAAAATTTTTAATTTGGTTAAGCCCAGTTTATAATTGTTTCTCTTTTGTGGATTGTTCTTTTGATGTTATGTCTAAAAGTTCTTTACCTAACTTCTTGTCATAATGATTTTATTTTTTGTGTTCTAAAAGTTTTGTAGGTTTGTGTTTTACATTTAGATCTATGGTCCATTTTGAGTAATTTGTATGTAAGGTGTGAAATTTAGGTTGAAATTCATATATTTTAGCATATGGGTGTCCAATTGTTAACAACACCTGTTTCTTTCTTTCTTTTTCTTTTTTGCAAAGACTGTCTTTTCTCCATTGAGTTGTATTTGCACCATTGTTAGAAATTGAACATATTTGTGTGGGTCTCTTTCTCAGCTCTGTTCTCTTCCGTGTCTTTGTCCCTTTTCTAATACTATACTGTCGTAACTGGCTATTCTAGTTCCTTTGTTTTTGATTTTAGAATTGGTTTGCCTGCATCTACAAAGAATATCCTGGGGAGAGATTGATCAGAATTGTGTTTAATTTGTAGATCTAATGGGAAGAATTGACATCTTTAGTATGTTGAGTCTTCTAATCAATGGATGTGATACAGCTCTCTGCTTATTTATATCTTTTTTAAAATTTCTTTTATAGTTTAGTTTCAGCAACCACCTCCTGTACATCTTTTGTTAGATTTGATATCTCAGTATTTCAATTTTTCAGAGCTATTATAAATGGTATTAAAATTTTTTAGTTTCCAAATGTTCATTGTTAGAATATAAAAATATGAGCGATTCTTGTGTTGACCTTTATCCTATGACCTTGTAATCTTGCTCATTAGCTCTAGGAGGTTTTTTCTGGACAGTTTCCTTGAGGTTTCTGTGTAGACAAACATGTCTGCAAATAGGGACAATTTTATTTCTTTCTAATCAGTATGCATTGTTTTCCTTGTTTTCTCTTACTGGCTAGAGCTTCAAGTACAATGTTGAAGAAATGATTGTTCTTAGTCGTAGAAGGAAAGCATTCCGTGTTTCACCATTCTGTCTTTCTACCTGACTTGGGTTCATTTTGCCCTGCTTTTATTTCAGCTTCTTAAGGCAGACGCTTAGGTTATTGATTTGAGAAGTTTCTTTTTTGTTAATATAAGCATTTAATGCTACAAATGTTTCTCTGAGCATTGCTTAACTGCATTGAATGTTGATGTGTTTTTATATTCTTAAAGTTGAAAAGACTTTCTAATTGCCTTTGAGACTTCTTCTTCCTCTTTGACCTGTGGATTATTTATAAGTGCATTGCTTAATTTCCTTGTTTTTGTGTTTGTGTTTGTGTGTTTCAAGAGTGATTGCGCTTGGAGTTTTTTTTTTTTGAGACAGAGTCTCACTTTGTTGCCCTCAGTGAAATGCCATGGCATCATAGACCTCAAACTCTTGGGCTCAAGTGATTCTCTTGGCTCAGTCTCCCCAGTAGCTGGGACTATAGGCACCTACCACAACGCCCAGCTAGTTTTGGGGTTTTTTTTTTTTAGAGATGGAGGTCTCGTTCTTGCTCAGGCTGGTCTCAAACCTTTGAGCTTAGGCATTCCACCTGCCTTGGCCTCTTCCTTGGAGTATTTTTGTAATAGCTGCTATATAATAATAAAAGTCTTTATCAAAAGGTTGATATCTGTTTATTAACCCATCCAGGTTGAGATTTTCCTGGCTCTTTACAGGCCAAACATCAATAAAGGTTTCCCTCCCTCGGAATTTTAGGTATCTGTAGGCCAGGAGATTCCTTTCTCTGCTTCTTAAGCCTTGGAGTTTTCTCCTAAGTCTAGACGGGGAGTTCTACCATTGAATTCTGATCTTCTCCTACCGTTTCCTTTTCAGTCTTTAAATAGCTGCGTGGTGCATTCTGTTCAGGTTTTTTAGCTGCATTCAGTAAGAGAGACAGGGTGGAGTGTTTTTACTCCATCTTGGTTTGCACTGGAACAGTATGTACTGTGAAGTATGACATTTATATATTCAACCAATATGCATAGCTGTCATATACCATATGTTGGGCACTTTACATATATTATTTGTTTAATTCTCTAACATCCTTTCTCACTTTAGACATAGGGAAATTTAGGGTAAAACTATTAAACTATGTCCATATATTAAATCAGAAGCAGGGATTTGAACACAGGTATTTCTAACCCCAAGGCTTTGCCTCTGTTCCAGTGGTTCTCAAAGTGTGGTTCCAGGGCTAGCATCATCAGAATCACCTGGGAATTTGTTAGAAATGCAAATTTTCTAGATGCACCTCAGATCTACTAAATCAGAAATTCTGGAGGCGGGGCACAGTAATTTGTCTTGATAGGCCCTCTGTTATCCTGCTGTGAGCTTAATTTGAGAGCCTCTTCTCCATATGACTTCTCAAGCACTAGGTATGGGTTAGTTTCTTAGCAAAATTTTTATAGAAGAAGCTCAAGTAATTTTTCACCATTGTTTAAGACATATTGCTAGTATGCTGAGATGTGATTTTAATTTTTACTGAGCTTACTAATGTCGCTTAAAATCCATACCTTTCTACATTACTCAAGACAATAGCAGTTAAAATATAAATACTGTCACTTTAAAATTTTAAATGTATGCACGTAATAGGGACTCCAAAAATACAATTATCAGTCACTTGACAGAAATATGTTCTGAGATACGTCATGTTAGGTGATTTCATCATTTGAATAGCATAGGGTGTACTTAATGCAAACCGAGGTAGCGCAGCCTATTACACACAGACTGTTACTTCTAGGCTACAAACATGTATGGCATATACTGTACTGAATATTTTAGGCAATTGTAACACAGTGGTAAACATTAATGTATCTGAACATGTCTACACATAGTAAAAGTACAGTAAAAATGCAGTATAAAAGATAACAAAAATGGTACCTACCACCTGCACAGGACACTTGAAGTGAATGGAGATTACAGGATTGGAAGTTGCTGTAGGTGAGTCGTACTCATTCGTAATGAATGAGTGGTACTTGGATATAAAAGCCGAGGACATTACTGCACACTACTGTAGATTTTATAAACACTCTACACCCAGGCTACACTAAATTTGCTTAAAATTTTTTTTCAATAATAAATTGATCTTAGTTTACTTAGCTTACAATGCAAATATATCGGAGTGCTGTACAAAAATATTTTCTTTCTTTATATCCTTTTTCTATAAGGTATTTTTCAGTTTAAAATTTTTTTAACTTTTTGTTAAACACTAAAACACAAGCACTTACAGAAGACTAGGCACACTCAGGATCAAGGATCGAGACATTTCTAGTTTTTTAACTAGATTATAATTTTTTTTTTTTTTGAGACAGAATCTTATTATGCCACCCTCGGTAGAGTGCTGTGGCATCACAGCTCACAACAACCTCAAACTCTTGGGCTTGAGCGATTCTCTTGCCTAGGCCTCCCAAATAGCTGGGACTACAAGTGCCTGCCACAACACCTGGCTACTTTTTGGTTGTAGTTGTCATTGTTGTTTGGTAGGCCTGGGCTGGGTTTGAACCCACCAGCTCCAGTGTATGTGGCTGACGCCCTAGCCACTGAGATACAGGTGCCAACCCAACTCCATTATAATCTTATGGAACCACCATTGTATATGCTATTTTGACTCAAATGTTATGTAGCACATGACTGTATGTAAAGAAATCAAACTTAGGTATGGTTTTTGGCATATACCGTATATACTCGAGTATAAGCCGAGTTTTTTTCGGCACAAAATTTGTGCTGAGTTCGGGTTTTCGGCACAAAGTTTGTGCCGAAAAAACTCTGCTTATACTCGAGTATATACGGTAAATCACCTTGCCTCTGTAATGCCTTATCTTAAATTTCAGGATATTAACCATGTTTGCCCTAGATTTCAGGGCAGTTTTGTTTGTTTGCTTGTTTTGAGGTAATATCTTATTGCCTGGGCTAGAGTGCAATGGCATTGTCTTAACTCACTACAACCTTAAACTGCTGGGCTCATGCAATCCTCCTCCCTCAGCCTCCCAAGTAGGTGGGACCATAGCTACGTGCACCACACTTAGCTAATTTTCCTAATTTTTGTAAAGATAGGTCTTGCTCTTGCTCAGGTGGTATTAAGGTAAAAAGGCCTGCTGTAGACTGAATGTTTGTATCTCCTCAAAGTTCATGTTACAGCCTAATCTCCAGGGTGATTGTATTAGGAAATGGAGCCTTTTGCAGGTGATTAGGTCATAAGGGTAGAAGTAGAACCCTAGTGAATAGGATTAGTGCTTTGTAGGGGGCTGAAGAGAGTTCCCCTTCTACCATGTGAGGTTAAATCAATTGTGCTGCTATAGAGGAAGTACCTGAGGCTGGGTAAAGAAGAAGTTTATTTAGTTCTGCAGACTATCAAAAAGCATGATACTAGCATCTGCTTCTGGTGAGGGCTTTAGGGAGCTTCCAATCAAGGCAGGAGGCAAAGGGGGAGCAGGCATGTCAGATGGGGAGCGAGAAGAGGCAAGAGGGAGAGGAGAGAGTGCTCACTGACGTTTAAACAACCAGCTCTCAGGTGCACTAACAAAATGAGAACTCTCTCTTTACCAAGGGAAAATCCCAAGCCATTCTTGAAGGATCTGCCCCCATAACATAAACACCTCCCACTGAGCCTTACTTCCAACATTGGAGATCAAATTTCAACATGAGATTTAGAGGGGACACATATCCAAGCTTCATCATTGGTCATCTTTGAACCAGGAAGCAGGCACCCACTAGACATCAAATCTGCCAGCACTTTAATGATCTTGGACCATCAGCCTCCAGAACTATGAGAAGTTTCTTTAGTGTATAAAGCACCCAGTTTATGGTATTTTTGTTACAACTGCCAGAATGTACTAAAACAAAGATCCTTCACTCAAGGACTTACTGTTTATTGAAATAAACAGAAAACAGTTAAAAAAAAAAAAAAATGATTGCTGTGATAAAGATATGTACGAAGTACTGTGGATATGGTGTGTTGGAGCCAGGTCTGACCCATAAAATCAAACTGTTGGTCTATAGTTTGAAATTGACTGTGGTGATACATACACAACAGAAATGAAGAAAGGCTACAGTCAGTTCTGCCACAATAGAGCATACATATTTCTAAACATTACCAAGTGTAGGGAAAAATGGGTTTGGGGCACACAAGACGCAAATGGGTATTCAGCCTTTTGGCTTCTCTGGGCCACACTGGAAGAAAGAATTGCCTTGGGCTGCACATTAAATACACAAACACTAAGGAAAGCTGATGAGCAGAAAAACAAAACAAACAAAAAAACAGTCCATGCGTAACTGTTTTCGTGATACTACCACAGATAAGCAAAAATAACAATACTCATTTGGGCCATGGGTTTGGGCTCCACACGTTTTTGAAAGAAGTAGGAACCTAATAAAAATGGTAGCATAGTTTTATATGTTAAAATGGTTAAAAAATATATTAAAATAAATACGGTGCTTTACCTTGAAAAAGTCCTTAAGTTTTCTTAGGGGGTAGGCATAGGAAAAGTTGCCTTTTGTGAGTTACTGTGAACTGTGGAAGGAGGGTTGTTTAAATCTGAGGGTAAGTTTTAACATGAGATGTGGATGGGTGTGCTCATAACACGAGGTAGCTGGGAGATCTGTGAGGTATGTGTATGTGCTGTGTGTTCTTATTGTGCGTTCCTATTGTGGCTAGGTGTAGTTTTCTTCATCCATCTGGTGTTTAATGGCATTTGTTTAGTGCTCATTTTGTTCCCTAATGTAACAAGCACGTTGAAACAAATTCAGGTTTCAAGACAAATAAAGCAGGGCTTTTATCCCATTCTGAGAGCTGGTTGACCAGCAAGCATACCACTATACAAGGAGCTCTTCATTCAGCCTGGAGGAGTCTTAGAAGCCTTTACAGAGTAGATGGCAGTTGAACCCAGACTTGAGGAATGAAGGTAGTATAAGCAGAGGAGGGCATTCCAGGCAGAAGGAATAGCAGAGTGTGGAAAAGCTTGCAGAATTAAGCCTGGTATGTTCAGAAAACTCTTGCGTAGTTTACCATTAAAAAAAGATTAGAACTTGGAAGGATGGGAAAAAAGACATGGTTAATAAAACTTAATGGTTAGGCACGGGCCAGTGTGCCACATGAAATAATTTACATTTTATCCGTCATGGGGTAAAGACTACAGAAGAATTCTCAACAGAGAATGACGTTTTCTAACACTGATTTATATGGCACTCTGTGGTAGTATAGAATGGAAGATCAGACCCAACTGGGATTTGGGAAGAACAAAGGAAGGGCAACTGTACATATCCTTCATAAACTTGACTCTTGGGAATACTGTGAAAGCTGTAGCTGCTTACTGGCAACTGTGCCCTTTCCATTTTTCTAGAATTTCTTGATTCTTAGGGCCAGGTTTGTGAGAGTTAGTCTTCTATATGGTGATGAGTCGTGTGAATTTAACGACCGTCTTTCACAATCGCTGGTTTCACTAGTTTCACTGTTAGTTTTATGTTTAAAAATGGTCTGATGAATCATCATTGAAGAAACATCTTAATGTATATTAATTGGGAAATAATTACGAGGGTCAGAATCTTCTTTACCCACTAGATTCCTTTGTTTGCCAGGATTATTTTATAATAAAGAATAACCATTGCAAGGGTAAGTAAATACCAAGTGAGAGTGAGGTGTTAAAAAAAGCTGATACTATATTCTTTTAAGCACATGTTACATTGAGACACAAGGTATTTGAATATCAAACCTAAATTAAGAAGGCCATACATCTTGCCCTCTGAAAAATTAGTATTTCCTGGCAATGTTCCTTAGCAAGTGTTTTTATCACTTATTACAGAATAAGGTACTGATTAAACTCATAATTTGGTTGACAATACCAAAGAGACACATTGGCTCGGCGCCTGTGGCTCAAGCGGCAAAGGTGCCAGCTACATACACTTGAGCTGGCAGGTTCGAATCCAGCGGCCTGCCAAACAACAGTGACGGCTGCAACCAAAAAATAGCCGGGGGGTGTGGCAGGTGCCTTGTAGTCCCAGCTACTTGGGAGGCAGAGGCAGGAGAATTGCTTGAGCCCAGGAGTTGGAGGTTGCTGTGAGCTGTGATGACACACACTGTACCCAGGGCGACAGCTTGAGGCTCTGTCTCGAAACAACAACAAAAAAGACACACTAAAACTAACTGAAAGTAGGAATATCAAGTTAAAATATAAAAACTATGCCCTACAGTTTCCAAGTTAGTAAGCTCCATTGTCTCATACTGTACTTAGGGTATGAATAGCATGCAATAAATATTTGCTAAAAGACTAAACTGCAGTACTTAAGTTTAGGGAGGGTTAGAGATAAAAATAATGGAAACACTGGCAGAATTTTGTGATCTTAGAAAGTTTGGAGAGTATAATTTATGAATTGGCCATGTACCTCTGTGAATTTGTCTCGTAGTTATGAGGTGAAGCTGCTATTTTTATTTTTTATTAATAGGGCATTGCTGGTGATTTTTTTAAATCAGAAAATTTAAAATGTACAAAAATAATACACTATCATTGTAGAAGAATATTACTTGCTTGAATAAGAGTTAAAGCTCCTAATAACCTTCAAGAGCACTAATTTTTTGTTCTCCCTCACTTGTCGTATAGGGATCATGTCATCAATACCAAGTTTGTCATATAGAGAAGGTGCCGTTCAGCTATTATGAACCTATGATAGCCATTTGTGAAAGGGAAAGCATAGATGTAGGCATGTAATAAAAATGAAATCTATTATCAGTATATGGTTATAGTTAGACTATAATTCATTGATCTCAGTTCACTTTAAAAGGTAGATATTCCAATCTTCCTTTAATCCAGACATTGTCAAATTATACATACTGTTCATAATCCTCTCCCTTAACTCTCTGGGGAGTCATAGTCTTTTCTTTGTTCCATGTAACATTTCTTCTAGTCTTCAGCATTTATTAAATTAATAGTGTACTTTTCTCTTAGAAAAATAAAATTTTCTTTTTCGTACTAACCCCTTCCTCACCTTACCTTAATCCATACTGCTTTGACTGTTTTCTGACTGAGCCATTTGGCTCTTCTAGGATATGCAAAGAATCATCTATGAAGTGTTAGTCATTTAATAAGACCAAATCCAGAAATAAAAGCACCATTCCTTTTTAGCATGGCATGTAGGAACATTTAGAGCAGCAGTTCTCAACCTGTGGGTCACGACCCCTTTGTAACAATGAAAATGCATCCTGCATATCAGATATTTACATTAGTATTCATAACAGTAGCAAAATTACAGTTATGAAGTAGCAATGAAAATAATTTTATGGTTGGGGGTCACCACAACCTGAGGAACTGTATTAAAGGGTCGTGGCATTAGGAAGGTTGAGAACCACTGGTTTAGAATCTATCTCTTCCTTACTTTTAAGGTTTTCTTTTGGTTTTCTTCATCAGTCCCATACATCGTCAATTCCATATATCAGCTGTCTGAACTATTCTCCATCTTTTGGAAAGCTGGGCCCTTTCCTGAGTCTGGCTTTGCAGTATCTGCCTTTGGTGCAGAGCTATGCAGTCTTCAAAGCCTAGCTCAATGTCATCGCTCCTTCTCTCCCTCCCGCCTTCCCTCTCTTTTTTCCCCCCTCATCCCTACAGTGTCTTGCTGTGTCTCCTAGGCTGGAGAGCTGTGGTTCGCTCATAGCTCAGCCTCCTGAGAAGCTTGGACTATAGGCACATTCCACCAGGCCTGGCTAAATTTATTTATTTGGTAGAGACAGGGTCTCACTGTTGCCCAGGCTGGTCTCAAACTCCTGGCCTCAAGTGATCATCTTCCCTTAGCTTCCTGAGTGGAAGATTATATTTTCTATGAAAGCTGTATTAGTGGGGTACAGTAGCAAGTAACAAAAAGTTAGAAATAATGATGGCCAAAAAAATGAGAATCTCTCTCTTTTTTCTTTTCTTTTTGAGACATTGTCTCACTATGTCACCCTCAGTAGAGTGCTGTGATGTCACAACTCACAGCAACCTCCAACTCTTGGGCTTAAGAGATTCTCTTGCCTCAGCCTCCCAAGTAGCTGGGACTACAGGCACCTGCCACAATGTCTGGCTCATTTTTTGTTGCAGTTGTCGTCGTTTTAGCTGGCCGGGGCCAGGTTCAAACTCACCGGCCTTGGTGTATGTGGCCTGTACCCTACCCTACCCTTGGAGCTATGAGTACCATTGGAGAATCTCTTTCCTGTAAAAAAACAAACAAAAGTTCAGTTTGTAGTAATACACCTCAAACGACAGCTTTAATCCTCGAAGTTATTAATTATTTCCAGCTCACAGTGTCTTTATCTCTTGTATTTGACTTTTGTCCTCATGGTTCAAAAATTGAGGTATCTGGCCAGGTGTGGTGGCTCAGACCTGTAATCTCAGGACTTTGGGAGGGTGGAGCAGGAAGATCGCTTGAGGCCAGGAGTTTGAGATCAGCCTGGACAACATAGGTAGACCCCATCTCTACTAAAACTCAAAAAATGATGGCATGTGTCTGTAACCCTAGCTATTTCAGAAGCTGAGGTGGGAAGACCGTTTGAGCCCAGGAGTTGGAGGTTGCAGTGAGCTATGATCATGCCACTAGATTCCATCCTACAGTGACAGAGTAAGACCTAGTCTCAAAAAATTTTAGGTATCTTTGTTTTCAGTAGCAAGAGGTGTAAGAAGAAATAATAGAGATAAAGGACATATGCCAGCCCACTACAAACCTGCTTGTATCTCAAAGGTCAGAACTTGATCTCTGGCCACAAGGAAGCATATGTGACTGACTGAAGAAAGGCAGTTGGGTATGGGGTTTAACTGGCGGCAGTGCACCACAATCCCCTAGTATTACACAGCACTCTAATTAGTTTACCCTCAGACTGTTTTTCATCTTTTTCTCTCCAACATCTTACATATTTTAGCACATATTCCATACTCTTAAGCATTGAATAAATAGATAACATTGCCTTAAAATTGACTACATAGATAGAATGCAAAGTTAAAAGTTGTGTAATTTTTTGTTGTGTGTTTTTGTTGTTATTATGATAAAATATACATAACATAAAATTCACCATCTTCGGTTCAGTGCCTGTAGCTAAGTGGTTAGGGCACCTGCCACATACACCCAGGCTGGTGGGTTCAAACTCAGCCCGGGCCTGCTAAACAACAATGACAACTACAACAACAATAGCAAAGCCAGGCATTGTGGCGGGTGCCTATAGTTCCAGCTACTTGGGAGGCTGAGGCAAGAGAATCTCTTAAACCCAAGAGTTTGAGGTTGCTGTGAGCTGTGATGCTACGGCACTCTACCCAGGGCAACATAGTGAGCCTCTGTCTCAAAAAAAAAAAGTTCACCATCTTCACCATTTTTAAGTGTACAGTTCTGTGGAATTAAGTACAGTCACATTGTTGTACAGCAACCATCACCACCCTCCATCTCCAGAACTTTTTTATTTTCGGTAGGTGAAACTCTGTAGCCATTAAAACCTGATTACCCATTCCCTCTTTACCCCAGCTTCTGGAAATGACCAATCTTTCTGTCTCTCTGAATTTGACTGCGTTAGGAACCTCATAGGAGAGGAATCACACCCTGTTGGCCCCTTTGTGATTGGCTTATTTCACTTAGCAGTCAGTGTCTTCAGGGCTCATCCATGCTATGCTGTAGCTTGTTAGAATTTTTTTCCTTTTTAAGGTTCAGTAATAATTCCATTATAAATATTTACCATATTTTGTTTATATATTCATGTGTCTGTAGATACTTGAGTTGCTGTGTTCCACTATTTTTTGTAAGGTCTTGGTTTTTCACGGGTACTCTCAACAGGGGTACCATCTTATTCTATTGTAATTTCACCACCCTACCCCCAACACAACCACATGCAGGTTGAATGTCCCTTATTGGGAATGCTTAGGAGTAGAAGTGTTTTGGAATTTGGAATTTTTTCTGGTTTCAAAACATTTATGTTACACTTACCGATTGACCATACCTAATCTGGAAATCTGAAATGCTCCAGTGAGCATTTCCTTTTGAGTGTCATGTAGGAACTCAAAAAGTTTCAGATTTTGGAATATTTTTAATTTCACATTTTTTGATCAGGGATGCTCAACCTGTACCTACATAGCCTTTTTTTTTTTTTTTTAAGACAGGGTCTTGCTCTGTTGCCTGGGTTATACTGCAGTGGCAAGATCGTAGCTCACTGCAGCCCCAGGGGTCCTCATGCTTTTTAAATAGGAGGCCAGTTCACTGTCCCTCAGACTGTCGGAGGGCCGGACTATAGTTTAAAATAAAAAAAACTATGAACAAATTCCTGTGCACACTGAACATATCTTATTTTGAAGTAAAAAACGAAAATGGGAACAAATACAATCACACTGCCTCACGTGGTTTGAGGAACCCCGCTGGGTTCAAGTGATCTTCCTGCCTCTGTCTCCCAAGTAGTTGGATCTACAGGTGCCCACTACCACTTGTAGCTAATTTTGGTTTTTTGGCTTTTTTTTTTTCATAGAGACAAAGGTCTTGCTGTGTTGTTCAAGTTGGTCTTGATTGAACTCCTGGCCTCAATTGATCCTCCTGTTTTGGCCTCACAAAGTGCTGGGTTTACAGGTGTGAGCCACATGCCCAGCCCTCACACAGCTTTTTAAAAGGAAATTTAAGAAAAGTACAATCTATTTTTCTGGGAAGAAATCCACCACCTCTTCCAATCACAACATTTGAAGTATAATCTAAAAAATAAATTTAAAGTTATAAAGAACATTATCCAGATGTCAGATCTTAAAAAGTAGCTACAAGTGTGGAATTAGAGGGAAATACTGTGGTTTTTTACAAGAAAAGACTGGATTTTGTTTTAGAAATCTCTTGATTATATGGTGAAAGGCACAGGAGAATATAATCTGTGAATTCTTACTCTTTTGAAATGTGGAGATTTTTATCATGACTGGGCAGTAAGAAATATAGCTGTAGCTTGATGGTTTTGCTTTTGTAAAATTTCTGTAGCATTCAAGAGAATGGGATTATTATAAATGGGGAAAGTAAGAAAAATGACCGCATTCCTACCACCTGACTTCCTTTGTTTTTAGGTGGGAGTTAATATGATAGTAATTATTATTGGAACTTTGTCAGTAATTTGCCTGATGCCTAGAAAATTGGCACATAGTTCAAATTAGCAGTCAAATTCTTTTACTAAAATTCTCTGATTAAACCTTCAATTGATAGTATATTTAAGTAGAATACATACCCAGTGGTTTAGACAGAATCTGGTAGAAGCTTTCTCCTTGAAGCTGATTGGTCAGTTTGTCAAAATGGTGAGTCATGCTTGACTAGCCAACTCACAAACCAGCTATTGATATAATCAGTTACCTGAGCCAAGACCAAAGCACCAATAGGATAGAGTATCTTGGCTCTGATACCCTTCTGTCCTTTCTTAAAAATCTGGGCATATATTTCTATCCAGCTTCTATGTACTTTGGGTTTTAAGAAGAAATATAAGACTATCTTTTGTCTTCTGAATATTAAAATATAGTTGCAGAGATAAACTTGGTATGCCTGAAATGATCTGAAGAGATAAGATCAAATTATATTAACTGCAAACCCTTTTAGAGAAATCAACAGAGATGTTAGAACTTGATGTGGATGTTAGAAATAGAATTTAATGATGGAGGATAAAGCGGTGGAGGAGTTTCAGAGTAAGAATTAAGTTTGGATAAGAGGGGCCTAACTGTGGGTTACAGTGAGTGAACATCAGGCACAAGATGCTGTAACTGTTGAATGTTCCTGAAAGGAAATGAGTCTGGCAAGTATTATGAGTCTGGGAAGACAGGATACACTGGAGTGTTGTAGAAATCTAGGAATGTGGCAAAAGAAATCTGGACAAAGTTACTGGCAGTGACAGTGGAGAGAAAGGGTACATTTGAAGGACTTTTTGAAGAATGAAACTTTTGAACTAGGTAATGTTAAATATGGTGGTTAAGTGGAGGAAGAGTAAAATACTCTTAAGATTTTCCTAGGAAATTAAGTAGAATCATGATAATGACTTTCCAGTTTGCGGAGAAGTACTAAGTTAATTTTAGCTGTAGTGAATTTAAGGCACAGTGAAGAGTAGCCAGATTGGAGCAGACTTTCAGGTTATTAGTGGACTGAAGAGCATGTTGAATATGTGCACTAGAAGTGTGTTTGCCATACACACCCAAAATCAACTTGTACTTGAGGAGGTAAGAATTGGTTCTGGAGAATACTTGTTTGTAATTCTTATAGTGTAAAGGCAACATCATATGATCTTGTAGCTTCTGTGAACACATACATGTGAAAACTCTTAAATAAAAATTTTTCTCATTAGCTTCCTTTCACTTGAAGTAACTGGGTTAGTTATCAGTCACATCCAGGAAACTGAAATTTATCTCACATACGATTAAATAAAAAAGCAGAATTCAGATTGCCCTACATTAGGCTGTTAAGATGTAGAACGGAGGCAAGAATTTAAGATTCCTTAAAGAATGTCATCTTAGAATACATAGTTACTGGGGCAGAATAATGTCATATCAAGAAAAATTATATTCTTAAATATTGAAAACTAAGTTAATTAACTGTTTAACAAGTAGTTTAATTTTATAATATTTGAAGTCATCTACTTACATGCTTCATGTTTCCCTGTACTGGAACATTCAGTTGGATCTGCTGTGCCAGTTACTTGTGGCTTTCTTTTTCAGAATGGGTCCTCCTGTAGATAGCAAAACATAACTCACATGAAGTCAAACAGAAGAAAACTTGGCAAAAAGACTTTCTATTATTATTGGATTGGAAATTGGAAGGTATAATATCTTACAGGAATGGTAAAGGTATTATTATTTTTTTTATAACAGAGTCTCAAGCTGTCGCCTTGGGTAGAGTACTGTGGCATCACAGCTCATAGCAACCTCAAACTCCTGGGTTTAAGTGTTTCTCTTGCCTCAGCCTCCCAAGTAGCTGGGACTACAAGTACCCGCCACAACGCCTGGCTATTTTTTGGTTGTAGTTGTCATTGTTGCTAAGCAGGCCCGGGCAGGGTTCGAACCCGCCACCTTAGGTGTATGTGGCCAGTGCCTTGCCGACTAAGCTACAGGTGCCGCCTGGTAAAGGTATTATTAAATTAGAGAAATAATAGTCTAGTATAGTGATGGACTATACTACACTATTTCATTGAAGGGTACTTGAACTTGTTGTCTGCTTTTTTGTCTCTCTTGTGTGTGCTTCTTTTTGACTCCTTATTTTCCTTTTTTGTGGTATGATGTAACACATATAGAACGATGAGTAATAAAATATAGCTTAGTCAGTCATTGTAAAGCACATTTGCCATGCAGATTAAGAAGTAGATTGTTGGGCCACACCTGTGGCTCAAAGGACTAGGGCGCTGGCCCCATATACCAGAGGTGGCAGGTTCAAACCTGGCCCCGGCCAAAACTGGGGGTGGGGGTGGGGAGGGGAAGAAGTAGAATGTTGCCAGTGTACCAGAATCTGTTGTGTGCCCCTTCCCAAACTCTACCAGTTCCCACCCCAGCCCATCTCCCAGAAGTAACCATATTCTTATTTGGGTGAAAATCGCTTTTTTTTCACTTTTAAGTTTTACCACCTCTATGTGTATCCCTAAATGATGTACATGAGTTTTCTCTCTTTTCACAAAACACATGTGTATATATGTTAATATTCTTTTTTTTTTATTAATTGTTCATAGGAGCTTTATTCATAATTATATGTTAATATTCATATGTATATTTTCATTTCTCTAATTCATTGTGCATATACTATTCCATTGTATGAATATACCATAATTTGTTTATTCTGCTATATTTCATAATATTGAAAAACTCAGCTATAACATTCTTGTTTATTTTTCTTGGTACACATGGGTCCCAGTATCTCAAGAGTTCATAGTTAGGAGTAGAATTTCTGGGTCATTGGAAATTTATATCTTCAAATTTCCTGGAAAATACCAAACTATTTTCCAAAACAGTTAAACAGTTAATACTCACCCCAGCAGGATGTGAGCATTGTTCTACAGTCTCACTGTCACATGGTATTGACAAACTTAAATATTTTAAGCAGAAGGATGGTATCTCTTTCTGGTTTTATTAAGGAAGATGAGTCTCTTCATATTTGTATTTGGGGGGGGAACTGTCTATTAAAGTTATGTATCCATTTTTCTATTTTGTTGTCTTTTTTGTACTTATTTTTATAGACTTTTTTACATTTTCAGGACTCTAGTCTTTTGTGTATTAAAAGTACTATTTTCTATTTAGTTTTTTTGATGAACAGAAACTCTTAATTTTACTGTAACACATCATTCTTTTTGTTTATAAACTATGCCTTTTTTCTGTAAGAATTTGTAGATCTTTTCTTAGATTTTTCATAGGTACTTCATAAAGTAGATGCTATTGTACATGGTGTTTGCTTTTTACATTTTATTTTATCACTGACATAGGAATAAAGTAGGTATTTTTTTAAAGTAGATATGTATATTGGTTTGCACCTCACCTTTCTTAATTCTTATAATGTACTTTGGGTTTTTAAAATACATAATATTATCTGAAAATAATGATTTTTTTTCCTTTCTTTTAAATCTATGGGATAAGTTAAGCACTATCTTATTTCTTAATTTACCTTATTCTGTTGGCTAAGGACCAGAGTGTAGAATAGAAGTGATGTTAATGGGCATTATTTTCTTAAGAAACACTTATCTCTTTAGTGGTCATTTTGGGAAACACCATCAAGTTAGGTAAGGTTTATTTTTCACTTTCAGTTTGCTGAAAGTTTTCATTACAAATGAGTGCTTCAGTTTTATGAAATGCTTTTTCTACATCTAATGAGATTATCTTTGTTAAATTTTTTAAGCTGTCAGTTTGATAAATTATATTAATTGGTTTTCTTATGTTAATTCAGCTTTGCCTTCCTCTAGGCTGTATCTAACTTGGATCATTTTTAGGTATAGTGGATTCATCTAGTTAATGTTTTATGTTTAAAAGACATATCTGTATTCATGACTGAGGTTATTCTGTAGTCTTCTCAAGATGTGCTTTGGTATCAGGTTATGCTAACCTAATAAAATGAGTTGAGGAATGTTTGGAAAGTACGTAAGTTTGGAATTTCCCCCTCCTCAAACAACAGAATTTGCTAGGTCTCAGGATTTTGTTTCTTTTCTGCTTTTCTTTCTTACTTTCCTTTCCTTTTTTCTTTCTTTCTCTCTTCTCTTCTCTTCTCTTCTCTTCTCTTCTCTTCTCTTCTCTTCTCTTCTCTTCTCTTTTGTTCCTTCTTTCTTTCTTTCCTTTTCTTTCAAGAATTTGACTACAGATACTTTTATTTGGTTCTTTTTTCATATCTTCTGCATCACTTTTTATAGTTTGTTGTTCTTTACAAATATTTTCAGGTTCAACTTACTGAGTATGCATAGTACATGTTAAAGTTTAGATCTGGTCATTCTCAGCGTTTTTCAGCCTTTTTTATCTCACGCCACATTTGAACCTATAGTGAAACTTCAATGGCACACTTAAATTATGTTGATCAAAAACAGAGTTAAAAGAAAGAATATGCTTACTATGCTTTGAGTGTCTTTTGAAATTAATTTAATTAATGATCTTTAAAAATTTTTGCAGCACTGCTGTAGACTTGTTCTCTCCCAAGAGGAATTGTTTTGACTGTGTGTTGTGCTTTACTCATTGTCCCTGAAATTACTTGAGAGTATTTGAGGCCCAGATTGAAGGTGTCTTCCTTCAGAGAAGATTTATGTTTGCTTCTGCTATAATGTATAAAATGTATTTTATAAGAATTTTATAGTTTGAAGTTCCCTGGGATAGCTGCTTCTTGCAAATCCAGACTGCAAATGCTTGCCCAGGCTGTTTAAACTTCCTAGGGACCTATTTCCTGGGTGCTCTCCCCACCATTCTGTTTTTCTTTTATTTCTCAAGGGACTTAAAAAATCTTCCCTGCAGTCTCCTGAGAAGACATGGGATTTAGCTTTATAGTTCACCTTTACCTGAAGTTGTAGCCTTTTGGATCCCAGTTTAAGGTGGGGAAGAGTTCTTTGGATTTTCCATCTTTTGAAGAATCTGTGCCTTGGTAGTCACCCGCCTTCATCCTCTAAGGCTTCTGACACCAAGGACCTAATTTGTTGGGCTCTATGGACAAATGCCCTCAGGCTCACTGTCTCTAGGGGGATTCTCTGACTTCTCTGGGTTCCCTCTTGCCCTTAGAATTTGGTCTGTCAACTTCCCACCATCTAGTCAGCTTTTTCTTTTAAGGTGTTCTTGAATTTTTGTTTTTTGTATCTAAGATTTTTAGTTGTGTTCAGCAGGAGGATTGGTATGAAAATCCTGGTCTGTTCTTAACCTAAAGTGATAGCATTTTAATTTTATTTCTCCCAGAGAGCCTTCTATTTCCCATTTTCCTCTCAGCATTCCTATATTGAGCATTTACTATGTATCGAGCATGACACAAACTCTAAGTCCCTGCTTTCTTAAAACTCAAATCAGAGTTGATTCTGGATAACATTTAGTGCCCTATGAAAGTTAATGAGGTTGCCTTTGTTGAACAAATTTGGGGAATAATGCCCAGGAGGATATCCTTTCTCAGAGAGCTAAGTAAGGTATTTATTTATTCAAACTAAAACCTTTATTTGCAGACTACCTCTTAATATCTTGTATACTAGAATTCTA
The DNA here is from genome assembly GCA_963574355.1 of Loris lydekkerianus. Classification (NCBI taxonomy): domain Eukaryota; kingdom Metazoa; phylum Chordata; class Mammalia; order Primates; family Lorisidae; genus Loris; species Loris lydekkerianus. The sequence goes on from CAUYPK010125521.1 coordinate 48,299, forward strand.
GGGTACATAATTTATGAAATACTAGGTATTAAATATTTCTTTATACTATTACATGTTGTCACTGAGTAACTTCAGCTCCTGCTAGTCCCACAGTCATGTCTAAGGGGAACATTTGCAGAGGGAGGAAACCAAAGCAGCTGTGCTCGGTTTCTTGAATGATCTTGCCGTACTTGGCCATGGGTGATTGGATTGGTGTGGGTACCCAAATTAAAGATACCAATCGTAGGTTAGCTAGACTAGCACAGAGAAGTTTTTCCACTTGAGAATGAGTTTGACCAGTCAAGTTCTCCTAGGCTAGTGGCTAGTAGCAATGAAAATAATTTTATGGTTGGGGGTCACCACAATGTGAGGAACTGTATTAAAGGTCATTAGGAAAGTTGAGAACCACTGTCCTAGGCCTTATCATTGGCTATATTTGTTAAGAAAGTATTGCTCTTAATTTCCTATCTGGATGTACTCAGGATAGGCAAGGTGGAGTGGTGGTTGCTGACAGGATACACATGATGATGTGTATGGTAAAACACAAAAAGAAACAGAATGGCAATTAAGCAGCGGAAGCAGATTTGAAGTCAAGAGAAAAAGATAAGAGGGGTCTATAATAGACCACAAATTAGGGAAAGGTATAAGAAAATGGCACCTGTGAGGTAGAAAAAGAATGCAGAATCTAGAAACAGAGACATCAGCTGGTGGCTAGAAGTAAACCTGATACTAAAAGTTGATATCTAGGGAGTTGCTGAGTCCCAGTATTGACTAGAGCCCTACCTGGAAAGAGGATCCACCACCCCATGCTGTTCCAGCTGCTGGTTTCCAGGGCAGCTCTGAAGTCAGACGAGGTTCTCAGTTCCAGTATCCTTGAGGCCAGGCCTACTTGTGTTACTGATTTCTGTGAGAATTCCTGTGTCCCTTACTATCAAATCCATACTTAACAGTCAGGATCTTTCCTCCACTGTACACACATTTGTCTACCCTGGGTTCAGAAGCTGCAACCAGAAGAGACTGGTAAATAAGGACTATTAAGAGCTGCATTCATAAGTGACTGATAGGTAAGTAAAGAGTTGAATTCATATCAGAGTGCTGCTGGTTTGATTAACAAATGGAGGCTGGGAGCACTGACTCTCACCTGTACTCCTAGCACTCTGAGAAGCTGAGGCAGGTGGATCACCTGAGCTGAGGCAGTTGAGACCAACCTGAGCAAATATGAGACCCTGTCTCTACTAAAAATAGGAAAACTAGCCAGGTGTTGTGTCAGGCTCCTGTAGTTCCAGCTGTTTGGGAGGCTGAGGGAGGATTGCTTAAACCCAAGAGTTTGAGGTTGCTGTGAGCTATGACAGTACAGCCCTCTACCCAGGGCAACAGAGTGAGACTTTGTCTCAAAAAAACAAGTAGAATACATTTTTAAAAGCATGGACACATCCATTTCTCCCACTGTTTTCTTTCCTCTTCTCTCCTGTTACATTTGGAAAATTGTCATCTTCAAAGCTCAGCTGTACTAGTTGTTAATATTATGTGGCATCACATAATCTGTGTTGTTTAGCCTATAAATAGTATCTCTATATACAAAGGCATACACATTACTTATTATTTGCACTCTTTTGGAAAGGATATTTCTTACATCTCAATCCAGTGTTACTTACCACTGATTCCCAAAGCTGTTTGAGAAAGTCTGGCTAGAGTGGAGTTAGATCTGTATTTGCTATTCTTTTCTTTGTTGATGGTATTTTTCTGCCCGTCCCCAAACCCTCATTTCTTTAATGTCTCTTTCCTTCATCACTGTTGCTCCATCTTTTCTTTAAAAAGTTTTTCTGGTACTTCATTATTTCTTCTTTGTTTTATATATAACTTTGGGTTTATAATATGAAATTAAATTGGTCCTTTTAAAGATCTACTTTCTAGGCTAGCTGCCGTGGCTCATGCCTGTAATCCTAGCACCCTGGAAGGCCAAGCTGGGTGGACTGTCTGAGCTCAGGAGTTTGAGACCAGCCTGAGCAAGAGTAAGATCCTGTCTCTAAAAACAAAGGCAGGGATTATAGCAAGTATCTGTATAGCTATTTCAGAGTCTGAGGCAAGAGAATCCCCAAGAGTTTGAGGTCGCTGTGAGCTATGACAGTACAGCACTCTACCAAGGGCAGCAAAAGTAAACTCTGTCTCAAAAAAAAGATCTTCCTTTTTAAATAACATTTTTTGTTTTTGTTCTTTTTTTTCCAGCTAGGAAATTAGTGTATATTGAATCTAATGTTTTGGAAAGGAAAAAATGAAATTATAGTAATAAAAAATTATCCAAATACAACCATACAACCACAGTGTTATTTCCTAATCATAATCTTTTAAAAATATATATTCCTGTATTGAGGTCAATTTAAATGTACTATTTTATATTTATTTTCATTTAATATCATGAACATTTCCAGAATATTAAATACTCCAGAAACAGGGTTTTTAATGTCTTGCTATTATTTCAGCATACAAAAATACCACAGTTTACTTAGCCCGTCCTCTATTAACTGAGCAATGGTTATCGCCATTTTTTGCTAATATAACTAACAGTATGATTAATGTCTGCTGTATATAAATTATTGTGTCCTTATCTGATTATTTTCTTGGAATAAATTTCTAATTGTTTTAACCCTGGGTAAAAAGATGTGCATAGTTTTTAAGCTTTGGTACATAATATAAAAGTTTCTTCTTAAAAAGTCAAATGAATTTTTGTTCTCACATTAGTATGAAAGTGCTAGCTTCCCAGTACCAATGTTAAAAGAAACAAAAGGAATCTCAAGTAGATAGGTAAGAAATCTTGTATCACATTTTAATGTGGATGTCTGATAAATTGCAAAAAAAAGACCTTTTTGTGTATTAATTAGCCAGGTATACATCTGATATGTGATTTCTCTGTTCTTACTCTCCCCCTCTACCTCCCTTCCCCTTCTTCCTTTCCTTTCTTTCCTTTCCTTCCCTCCGTTCTTTTTTCTTTTCCCTTTCCTTTCCTTCTTCCCTTCGTTCCCTCCCTCCTTCTCTCCCTTCCTTGTACTTCCTCATTTCCTCCTTTCTCCTTCCTTCCTTCCCTTCCCCTTGCTCTTTGCCTTCCCTTTCCCCTTTCCTTTCCCCTTTCTTCCCCCTTTTTCCTTTCTTTTCTAACAGAATCTTGCTATGTTGCCTAGGCTAGACTCAAACTCCTGTGCTCAAGCAATCCTCTTGCCTCCGCCTCCCAAGTACTTACGACTACAGATGTGTATCACCACTGCACCTAGCTTATCTTTTTCTTATAAGTTAAATGTATTGAAACTCGCTCATATATTGAAAATGTTTTATCCAGTTCATCATTTACCTTTTAATTTTATGATGCAGTTTTTTGCTATGTAGAAGTTTTAAATTTCATGTCATTACTTCTTTTGGTCATTTCCTTTTGGTATTCTTTGTTAGCATTCAGCTTAAATAGATCCTCCCTTTTCTACTTTGAGGACTAGTAATTTTTTTTATATTTACCACTTTTTTTAATGGTTGGTTTATCTGTTTATACAATCTGTTGAAACTCTGGCCCCTTCCTCTTATGGGAACATTTGAGATTACATTTTTAGACCTAGAAGTATAAAGTTTTTTAGCTTCAGAAGACTTGACTGTTAAACTTTTTATTTTTGCCTACTTCCAAAAAGAAAAAAAGGAATATTATCAGATCTATAACTGGACATTTGGTGTAATGATAATTAAGAGTTGTACAAGACAAGGGGTCTGCAGGTATATCAGAAATTTAACAGAAGCCCTCTATTTGGATTTTCTGTCAGTAATAGCAGGAAAAAAAGGAGGAACACAGTAAGTTATATTTTTCTCATTTCCTTAAAGGAAGCATATAAGTTTTTTAAAGACAGAGAAACCTTGGCATTAAAGTCAAAGAGGAATTTTTTTGTGTGCATCTTTATGTAGAGTGATGATGTCTTTGATTGTTATGGGAGGTAGAATAATAATATAAGACTACTTATTTTATAAACTCTTAATAAAATAAAAATTGAGGCATAACATTAAGTTGTCGTTCTAGTAAAATATTTGAGTAGGGAGCCAAAATAATACAAACCATGTATGTATCTTTCTGGCAGAATATTTAGATAAGGGATAAGAGTATAGAAAATCTTTGTGGATGGTAGATTATCCCTAAACTAATCTCTTTCAAGATAATAATCAAGATTTTTTGGCCCGATTTTATGTGTATTTGTGATTTCTAGTTAGTACTTGGAAAATAGTTGTGAAATGGTTTATCCACATTAGATCTAAATGTTTAACTAGGAAATTGTACATTTTATTGTGAAAGCCAAGGAGTCTACTATTTAACAAGATGTAGAATTATGTCATTTAAGAGGGTTTGCAGGATTATATGCAAGTGATAACAGGATTTTTACTGCTAAACTTCAGATAATTATAATGTGAACTATTAAAGTAATCTTACCTCATTTCATATCTCACAGAATGTCTACGAATTTTTTGAGTTTTCATGAAGCACCACTTATATCACCATCAAAGAAGATTAAGAATTTACTTTAGGCTGCTCAATTTATCTTGGAAACTGTTTAAAGTAGCTTTTATTTATCTATAAAAGAGCTCTAATTTTTAAGCTATGTTTATGGGAAATGACTATTGCTTAAATTGTGTAGGAAATTTTTTTTAGGGAGAGGCAAAAAGGGATATATAAAAAATACTGTGTTAAAGAAACAGTATTGCTTCCATTAGGTGTTTTTGCAGCTGGCACTGAACTTGCAGTGTTTAAATTTAACATTAAATTTGCACCTGATCAAAAATATGACTAACTCTGTAGTATAATGATATTTAGGTAACTCGTTATATTGCAAATTAGGATTTTAATTTAATTGGAGAGTAGTTAGAGTTGTAACTGCTATGCTATCCTAGACCGTAAATAACTTGAGTCTATTTGTGGAATGCTATGCTTATTTTTTAACTTCTAGTATTAAAAAAAAATTACAGATCTTTGAGGTTAGCTAAGTGAGTTACTTATAGAAGAGGGACTACCTGGACTGGCTAGGGACAGAGGGTTGCTTATCCTCTTTAACATCTACCCTGAAAGACTCCTCACAAAACTCTTGCTTGTTTATTTACATTCTTAACCATTTGAAATATGACTTTTTCCTGAGAGTTTCTTTGTTCTGATCTTCAGAAGCATTAAAGAGTGACAAGTCACAATTCTCATTTTTACTGAAGGACTCTTCTGTAAACAGCCATTTGATCATCTTCATTCTCCAAATTATATAATTTCAGGTATATTATCTTTATACTCCTGAATTATAATATTGTTAATGTTGGTTTGTTCCTTTTTTCTCTGTTCTTGAAGTGTGAAAGAAGTAGTCAGGTACGGAGTCCTTTGGTTTTTGTTTTGTTTTAATGCTTGAAATTCTGGGATCGATATTAATAGAAGTTGTAGAGGGAAGTAAAAATGGAGGAAGGTAGACTACTTAAGCAGCTGTTAGAATTAATCAGTGCAAATGATGATAAAGACTGAACCTGGAACGGGACATGGAGATAGAGAGGAGGGATGGACCTCATACGGCTGTGGAGTAGACTGCAGACCCACATTCACCACTATGGGTGACTCTAGAATATCTGGCATATTTTTTCCCTTGCCATTCAAATATCCTCCTTCAGAGCATATAGAAATCAGAAGTCCTTCTAAGGGAAAAACTGGAAAGAAATATCCTATCAGCCTTCTGTTTACCTTTAAGGTCATATTCTCTGTTGCACCTTTTTTCATTTTTGTTTCCACATGTTTATGGTTAGTACAACATATAGTTATGTAATTGATTTTTGTGTTTTTCTCTTATTTCCTGTGACCCTGCTGAACACATTTTTAGTTCAGAGTTTGGGTGTTTTTTTTTTTGTTTTTTTTTTTTTAATTTTACAAGATTCCTTAGGGTTTTCTAGTGGATAATCGTGTCGTCAGAAAATGCATAGTTTTGCCAGGAACAGTGGCTCACACCTGTAATCCTAGCACTGTGGGAGGCCAAGGCAGGTAGATTGTCCAAGCTCATGGGTTTGAGACCAGCCTGACCAGGAGCAAGACCCCATCTCTAAAAAAAAATAGCTGGGCCTTGTGGCTGGTGCCTGTAGTCCCAGCTACTTGGGAGACTGAGGCAAGAGAATTGCTTGAGCCCAAGAGTTTGAGGTGCTGTGAGCTATGATGCCATGGCACTCTACTGAGGGTGACAAAGTGAGAGTTTGTCTAAAAGAAAAAAGAAAAGAAAACGCACGATTTTATTTTCTTTTTTCCAGTGTGTATGCCTTTTTTTTCCCTTGCGTTATTGAGCTGGCTATTCTATCACTTTGGACCTCTTCTTGTGGGCATTAGTAATTAGAAATCATAGTTGTTAGGCAGATTAGATTCTTCTGTATAGAACGTATTTCCTGGGTTAGTGTTATCCTTGTGCAGATTTTAATTAAGTAATTAATTTTTGTTGAGAGCTTCTCACTCTGTTGCCCAGGTTTGAGTGGAGTGGTGTATTCATAAAACTTACTCCATCCTTGAACTCTTGGGATTAAGAGATCCTCCTTTGTCAGCCTCCCAAATAGTAGGGACTACAGGTGCACACCACCACACCTGACTGTTACTAAAATTTTTTTGCCCAGACTGGTCTCAAACTTCTGTCTTCAAGCCTCCTAAAGTGCTGGGATTTTAGGCATAAGCCACTCACTATGCCTGGTCCCTTGTGCACAGATTTTTAATTACTGATTCAAAGGCTTTATAAACTAAAGATGGGCTATTGATTTTTCATTTCTTCTTGAGTCAATTTTGGCAATTTCTGTTTTTCTAAAAATCTAGTCATCTGAGTTTTAAAATTTCTTTGCTTACAGTTCATAATGATCTATTTCCTGTGTTATCTTTATTATTTTTATTTTATTTTATTTACTTATTTATTTATTTATTTTTAGAGACAGAATCTCACTTTGTTGCCCTTGGTAGAGTGCTCTGGCATCATTGCTATCAGCAACCTCAAACTCTTGGGCTGAAGCGATTCTCTTGTCTCAGCCTCCCAAGTAGCTGGGACTACAGGTACTAGCCACAACGCCCAGCTATTTATAGAGATGAGGTCTCTTGCTGTGGCTCAGGCTGGTCTCTAACCTATTCATATACCTTAGCCTCCCAGAGTACTAGAAGTCTCTTATATTTTAAATCTTCGTTTTTTGTCCCCATTTGTTCTGTCTTTTATGTTTTACTGTGTGAATCTCCATAATTTGGACCCCAGGCTATTACGTTTTTAAGGTCTCTTTGGTATTCTCTTGTTTTAATCACTGTATTTCCATACCACTCCTCTAACCACACCCTCACTCCTCCTAGGTTTTAATTTCTAAGCTGCTAAGCAACTTGGTGTCCAGAGAATAAAATTTGCTTAAATTGTGGATCATTTTAGAGTATATGGGCACAGAGCAAGAGCTTTAAGTAAAAAAATCATAATGTTCACATGTGGTACTCAGCAAACGTTAAAATGAGTATTTTTAAATCTTTTCAGCTTACTTTATTTCTCAGCTTTTGATAGATGAGGCCTTATTTTAGTTCTATTAATAAGCTAAAGGGTTTTTTATTATCTTTTTTAAAAATAAATTTGTATGTTACATTGTAATACATAAAACAAAGCTGAGGGGTATTACTCGGAGTTTCTAGTTTATAATTTTCATGAATGTGCTTCTCTTTACATTTATTTTCTGACATAATTGAAAGGTATCCTTATTTGCCTATACTTTTCTTGGTATTCTTCTCAAATATATTTATAAAGAATAAACTAAATTTGAGATGTTTACATTTTTTAGAGAAGCCAGATCAAAGAAAGGGGAGTCGTCTCAATAGGGTTTTTTCTTTCTTTCTTGGATTTAATTATAAGTCGTCAAATTATTTAAAGCCCATTAGTTTCCTTCAGACTTAGGATTTGGCATAGAAGATTGTAGTATCCTTATGTTTGTAGGAGGATAATAAATTTCTTTTGAACCGTTTTAGATGACAAGTAAAAGGAGGGAGTTGTTATCAAAATACCGTTTTATTGTAGTCCTGAGTTTTGTATTTCTGGTGATGCAGTATATAAACTATAGAAGTTATAAAATGAATATCATTCCTAGAGAAGGAAATGGTCCAGATTACATTTGCTCACTCACCATTGGTAAGTGAGTATTCATTGTAAATTATTAGCAGGGTCTCAGTGAGCTCACTGTTCAGTAATTCCCCAAATCAAAGACTCTTTTCTGGATTAAGCTATCTGCTAAATTCCTCAACTGAGAGTTATTTTACTTTATTGATTCTTTTTGTTTGTTTTGAACTACCTTTTGTATTAAGGGAGATTTGTGGGGAGCTTTAGGAATATGCTCTAAAAATCATGATCTGTAGAGCAGTGCCATTGTGCTTAGTAAAATTGCTTGGTTTGTCTAACTGGAGGTGGTTCACTGAGGTAAGACTAACTCACCAATAAGTCTTTCTTATTGGTAGGTTCCTACACAAAACAACCTTATTTTTTGTTACTATCACTAACGTGTACTTTCTCTTGCTTTCGATTGGTTGTGTATAGGAAGCTACCATTTTTGAACCCCTCTTAGATACTCGGTAATATTTATGTCATGTTATCTTCCTAAAAACCCTTGTAAGAAAGGGGTAATTGTTCTTATTTTTAAAGTGAGAGACTGAGACTTAGATCTCACACAACTAGTGAGGGCTCGAATTTGATTTTAGGTCCTAGTAAATCTAAAGCACATGTTATTTGTGTTATACCACAGTCTACCAAGAATGCTGGCCAGTTAAGAACATTTCAGCGAATGGCATATTTGTTAGTATACTAATAAGATATTTTCTCCATAGAAAATGAAGTATAACTTATTAGGATTTTATGTTTCTCTAGTGGATGGCATCTTCAGAGTAACACTTAAATTGTGGCAGTTTTATAGACTAAAAAGGAATTTGAATCCCCCCAAATAAATATGAACTGTTAATATATTCCTAGGCCTTGCCCAGTACTATACAAATTAATAATCCCTAGTTTATGTTGTAGATCAGCGGTTCTCAACCTGTGGGTTGCGACCTCTTTGTAACAATGAAAATACATCCTGCATATCAGATATTTACATTACGATTCATAACAGTAGCAAAATTAGTTATGAAATAGCAATGAAAATAATTTTGTGGTTGGGGGTCGCCACAACATGAGGAACTGTATATTAAAGGGTCATGGCATTAGGAGGCATTAGGAAGGTTGAGGACATCTAGCCAGGGAACACTGAAATCTCCATAGTGTTTTCTGGAAATAACATAGAAGCTGGGATGATTGACAGACTTTTTAGTCTGACAGATACTGTACATAGGAAGATATTGACAATTGTGTCATGAACCAGAAGAACAGAAAAGGAGAATTATTTTATAAAAGAAAGAAAAGCTAAAATGCTAGATAGTACTGGTAACATTTTAAAAAACCTGTCTCTCGAATGTCTCTATCAGCCAAAGACTTTATATACAGAGGGTGCCAAAAAATGTATTCACATGTAAAAAAGGAAAAAACTATATTAAATTTGCAATAGTCAAGTCACGTTTCACTTCTGCAATAACAAGAGGTACTCAACATGACCTGCATTCATCATTTGTTATTGCTGTATATTGACTATTATGATTTTAACAGTTTTTTTCCTTTCTTAAAATGAGTATACATGTTTTGGTACCCTCTGTACATTATTTCTAATCTTATACCCCAACCCATAAGGTAGATATTATCCTTATTGTACCAGGAGGCAAATTTAGGTTCAGAAACATGGAAGGTACGGTACATTCAGGGTTACAGCATTCTTATGTGGTATAACTGGAATTCAGCCTCCCAAGTGTTTGGCTGTTTCATTGCCTGTGCCCTTTCCATGACTGTGTCCTAAGCAAAGCTCCGTGAGTGTCTCTAGATGGGATTTGGGCCTGTAGGATTTCTGTTAGGCCTGAAGCACTCCTTCTAAATAATATTGGAAGTTAGAACTGTGCAGCTAAAATTTAAGAGCTGGAAATACAAAAATAAAATCTTGTTAGAGAAAGAAATAGCCCTTAAATTGTCTGTTGGGTCGGGGAGTGATATTCCCTGTACAATCTGTGTGACATGTGACTCTTTGACTCCTCTAATTTGGGATTATGTCTTTTTTCTTTCTAATAATAGATCACTATCTTAATGTGAAGAGAGAAATATAAGAACTTCTTAAACTTCATCATTTTGAAATTAGGCATGTGGTTACAAAACATATTCTTAGCTGACCATATGGTTAAAAGTAGTATTCTAGAAAGCAGTAGAACTTAGTCAACAATACCAGAACTCTTCTGAATGGTATAAGTAGCATAGGTCTACACAAAGAGTTGTGGGTTTCACAGTAGGTGGGCATAAGGATACCAAAGCATCCACATCCATGTATAGGCCTGTGAATATACTTTTTATTCTCATACCCTAACCCATAAAGTAGATGTTATCCTCATTGTACCAGGAGGCAAATACTCTTTTGGTCAGAGTATTGTTTTATTGCAATTAAAGTGGAATAGGCCAGAAATTTGGAGTATGCATACATACACTTTGTCAGATTTTTGGAGTTATTCTGGTGTGTATATTAAGATACTTTCCAGTAGTTGAAAAAATATAGAAATTATGTATTATTTGAAGTTTTAAGGGACTTACTAATGACACTGTACTACTTAAGAGCTGTTAACATACTGTTCTGAAATTGATTGAAGAAGAGGTAGAAAACCTGAATAGACGCATGATAATGGACAGAATTAAAGTTCAGGTTGTTATTAATCTCTCAAGATATATCAGTTTCTACATCTATAAAACTGACATTATTACTTGTAGGGTCATTGGGAAAAGTTACATATTTGTATCAGAGTGTGGTACGTGGTTAACCCTGGGTAGTGTAAATTGCCATCGCAGTCATCACTTTAATCATCATTATTCTCTTTGCCAAGAAGCTTTCTAGAGATTTGTCTGTTTTATTGCTCACTTCAAAGACTCTTAGATTTATTTATCATTTTAAAAAATATAATTGCCAGAGATTTTTTTTCTTTTACTAGTCTGGCCCCATCTCTAGCATGGTTAACTAAAAAAAAAAAAAAGAAAGAAAGAAAACCACTCTCTAATAAAAATGGCATGAACAGGTTTGGGACCCAGCCATAACTATGTAAAAACATAATTCAACCAGTAGGAACAGAAATATCTGAGTGTACATCAGAGGTCTCTACATTTTTTCAGTATACTTGTACGTGGTCTGCTGTATTAATATACTGTGTACACTATAATACTTTAACCCTAAGGTTGAATTATGATCATTTTACTTACAAAATAGTAAGTAGTTTTTTGAAGACCAGATGACTCTCAGGTTCTTTGAATGGGATATAACTGTAACAGTCATGCATCTCTGGAATTCTGGGTCAATCTTATTATGAAACATTGTGTTATCGTTTTCTGAAGGTTATTGAAATGCCACCAAAATATCAATCGTGCAGGCCCGGTAATCCTAGCACTGTGGGAGGCTGAGGCAGGAGGATTATTTGAGCTCAGGAGTTTGAGACTTGACTAAGCAAGAGTAAGGTGTTTTTTGCCTTAAAAAAGGAAGGCATGTTTTTTTACTGGATGGTCATAGACAAGTTTCTATGGAAGAGAAATAAATGAAAGGTGAGAACAAGTTGTGCAAAGATATAAGGAGATGTTTCAGGAGACAGAAATGGTGATAACAAAGGCATAAGGTGAATTTGGTGTGTCTGCAAAACAACAATAAAGTCTGTGTCTTGAATGATATAGTTGTATTCAAAGCAATGTCTACAATTCTTTTAAAAATATATTTAATTTTGAAATGTCAAAATTATATTTGGTTGAATTCAGTTATTATGAACATTGTATTAGAATATTTTGCTGTTTAAAAAAAATAAATAAATAACAGTGAGACTGTGACTCATGAACTTCGAGGCTGAAGCGGCAGGATGCCCACAGCCTGAGTCTGAGCAGTGAGCTGTGAAGCAACTACACTGTGCTTAAGGCATAGGGTAGAACTCGTTCTCAAAAAATAAATAAATAAATAAAACAAGGCAACTGTGCGCGGATCTGTTCATCTCAACCCCCAAAGTCCCCCCAAATAAAATATAAAAACAAAATATCAACCAAAACTTCAGTCTCCTAAACTGCCTTTTGTACCTAAATTTGACAGAAAAATACTTTAATAAGTGTATATGTCCCAATTTTTATTACTGTAACTGAATGACTTACTCTGGCAAGATATTAACATGGCTAAGTATTCTAAAAAGACTAAGCAGTGGGAGAGGGGTTTGAGTTGGAACATATTCTTCCTTCCCTTAAAAATGCAATATCATTTTTAAATGTGTTGAATTTAATTTCTTTCTCATAAGCATGGGTTAAGTTTCATTAATGAATTCCTGAGTTTTATTTCAATTATGTTGTTTTGTGTAAATTTTATAATATAAAGTACTTGGCATTAAGAAGGGCCATTGACTATAATCTCTTTAGTTTTTTATATATACAAATTTTGGTGGGAATGGAAGTTGACCTAATTTTTCATAATTCTAATTTGTAGCTTATCCAGTTAAATATAATTTTTCAACAAAAGCTGTTTAACTTACAAAAGCATCATACAACTAGTTTTAAATTACAATTCCTTGTGGGAGGGAATGATTTTTTAGAAATTTGATTCAGATCATTTTAAGGATAATCATGCATAGAAATGTAAAAGATTATAATGGATCATAAAGTTTTCTTTCTAGAATCAGTAAATAGAAATTCAACTTTTTTTAGCCTTCTATAACTTTATATAAAACCATAAAGTAATGGAGTTGTAATTTAGTCTCCAAAAGTTTCAACTTTGTCCTAAACATATTTCCAAAAATTTAACAGCAAAACCAAAGAACCTCAAATCTGACAGTGTAGATATTAAGATAATTGAAATGCCTTCCTTATTCTTACATGGACTAGTCTATGAATCATGGTCAGTATTTTTTCCTTCCCAATGTTACAGCTCCCCACATTACATTATTGAATCAAGAAAAATATACTTTCTTTCCCCAGGAAGCATAATAGCCTTTCTTTAAATTAGAATATTTTGTCAGAATTCAATGTGATAACATTCTCCATATTTGAACCAGAGAAATGACTTAGTAAATTTCATTCTCTTAAAAACTGGACCAAGGATTTAGTGTTAGAAACTGCCTTCTGTGTCCTGGCAGGTACAACTATTTTCTGTATGTCCTGCTCGTTGATATAACTTAGAAAGATCTATCTGTGTAAGGAAATGAGTGGTTTTAGGTTTGGTCACTCTCTAAAAGTCGTTTTTCAGGTATGATTTGCTTGCGGAGAAGTATTGTTAAATAGCTACAAAATTTATCTTACAAACATAGAAAAGAGAGTTAGGCATCTGGACTAATTGAATATGGCTCTTCTAGCATATAGAGTGGTATGGTTTATTTATCTTACATACTTTAGGCTAAGGTCAGTAAACTTTTTCTGAAAAGGGCCAGATAGAAAATATTTTAGGCTTTGCAACTACATGTGGTCTCTGTCAAATGTTTTTACAGGGGGGTGGGACTTGAGGTTTTAAAAAATCTCTTTAAAAATATGAAAACCATTTTTAGCTGGAGTGTATAAAAAAAGGCCTCAGGCCAGATTTGGCTCTCAAGCCATAGTTTGCTAAACTGTTGCTCTAAATCAGTAACATCCATGGGAATATAATCTGTACCCATATATGTAATTTTAAATTTTCTAGTAGCTGAAAAGTAAAAAGCTAAAACTAATTTTAATAATATATTTAACAGATTATATCCAAACTATTATTATTTGAAGCTGTGTATAAGCTGCAATTCAAGAATTCAAACACCATATGGATTGGACAGCATATAGCTCTAGACCAGAGCTACTCAAAGTATGGCCTATGAACTTAAGCCAGTCTACAATTTGTTACCAGTCTGTGACAAGTTAAATATAGAAATTGAAAGTAAAAATTTAAAATAATTCATGGCAACTTGATAGTTTTTTTTTTCCCCCTCTTTAATAAAAATGGCACTTGTAATTTTTCCTTTTCCTTTTTTTTTTTTTTTTTTTTTTTTTTAATTTGAGACAGTCTTTCTCTGTCTACCAGGATAGAATGCAGTGGCATCATCATAGCTCACTGCAGTCTCAAATGTCAGGCCTGGACTCAAGTGATCCTTTAACCTCAATCTCCTGAGTAGCTAGGTATTACAGGCACCTACCACAATGCCTGGGTAATTTTTATATTTTTAGTAGAGACTGGATCTCACTCTTTTTCAGGCTGGTCTTGAACTCCTGAGCTCAAGAGATACTTCTGCCTTAGCCTACAAATGTGCTAGGATTACAGACATGAGTCACTGCCCCAGCTGGTACTTGTATTTCGTGTTGTTTTTTTACTTTTTATTTTTCTAGTAACTCTTCTTATGTCTTACAAAAGAACTGTTCTGTAAAATTAAAAAACGAATAAATGGCTCTTCACTGCTGATTATTTAAGAGACCTCTAAACTAGCAGTCCGTAACCTTTTTGGTACTAAAGACTGGTTTCATGGAAGACACCTTTTCCACTGCTTGGAGGCAAAGGGAGATGATTTTGGTGTGATTCAAGTCCATTAAATTTATTGTGCATTTGTACACTTTACTTCTATTATTATTACATTATAAGATACAATGAAATAATTTTGCAACTCACCATAATGCAGAATCAGTGGGAGCCCTGAGCTTGTTTTCCTATACAACTAGAGGGTCCTAGCATTAGCATCACCACCTCTACCTTTGCTCCACCTCAGATCATCAGGCCTTAGATCAGGGGTCCTCAAACTGCGGCCCACAGGCCACATGAAGCAGTGTGAATTGTATTTGTTCCCGTTTTGTTTTTTACTTCAAAATAAGATATGTGCAGTGTGCATAGGAATTTGTTCATAGCTTTTTTGTTTAAACTATAGTCCGGCCCTCCAACAGTCTGAGAAAAAGTGAATTGGCCCCCTGTTTAAAAAGTTTGAGGATGCATGCCTTAGATTCTCATAAGGAGTGCCCAACATAGGTCTCTCACATGTGCAGTTTACAGTGGGGCTCAAGCTCCCATGTGAATCTACTGCCGCTGCTGATCTGATTGGAGCCAGAGGTCAGGCAGCTATATGAGTGATGGGGTGGGAAGTGGCTGTAAATACAGATGAAGCTTCCTTGTTGCTCACTTGCCTGCTGCTCGCCTCCTGCAGTGTGACCTGGTTCCTAACAGGTTGCTGCCTGGAGGTTGGGCCCTGCAGCTCTAGACCATCTCTCCGGAGATTCTGCAGGCCTTTTGTACATGTGGCAAGAATAAGAAGAGGAATGCATTCAGATTGTGGCATGTCCCATCAACCACTACTAAGCAGCATGCTTTTACTTGTCTCTTTAAGAGCTGCCACTGAGAACTTTTTTAAAATGGCAATTTCCAGGCCCAGCTCTAGACCAATTAAACAGAAATCTCATGGGAGGGAGCCTGTGCATCATATATTTTAAATAGCCATTGTATACAGCCAGGGTTATAATGTAGATTCTTCATTCCAGGAAGGCGGGATTTTCTATATGGTAACATTAATCCTCTTTAATGGTAAAATGGGACTGTGTAGTTAAATATGTCAAATTGAACATTGGCATTTAATTTTAAGAAGGTATAAGCCATAATCCCACAAGTAGAAAGCAAACAAGAGAGCAGACAGAAATAAGCAAACTGGTCAGTGCATTTTTGGTAGAAGCAGGTAGTAAGATAGTAGCCATAAAAGCTAATCTAAGTGCCTACAAAGGAGGATGTTGCAAAAAGCAAACCAGGATTTACGGAGGGCTCAGAAATTAGAAGAACCAGTTCCTTAGGAAGGGACAGGAGTAGTTGAAAGTCTGTGTGTGAGACTCCCACGTGTCCTTTTCCCTGAGCAACCAGGAGACCATTATTCCTTTACCTTGGGTAAATGAGGTTTGGAATTTAGAGAAATTTAACCCAAGAGGTTCAGTCCAAGGTAAAGTTGGAATATCTTCAGAAAATAAGGACACCCTTTAAAAAATAGGGATTAAATGACAGGGCTAAGTGAAAATGTGAATTTTGAGTTTAAAACCTCACATTCCCCTTTCTCTCTTCTCAGAACACAGCATTCAGGTGTGTATGTCCTAGATAGGAGGTTGGAACATTTCTTTCTGGGAAAATTCACAAGCCAAGAGACAAAGTTTATAGATACTGACTTGTGAGGAATCCCCTAATATACAAACCAAGATGTTTAAGAGGGAAAAAGGGAAGAAATGTTTTAAAAGTTAGTATTCTCAGAGAAATGATATATTGTATATGAGAAACTAGAATAAGATGCTGTTAAAAGGAGTATTCAGAGAACAAGAAAATGGTCTTAGAAATTAAAATTGCATAGGAAATTATAACTGCAATAAATGTGTTGGAAAGTGAATCTGAAGAAATTTATCATAATGTAGGGAAAGAAAATAAAAGATAAAAAGAAAATACAAGATAATCAAAAGATCCATCTAAGGTCTGGTGTCTAATGAGAAGGACTTTTGCAAGGAAGGGAGGAGGGCAGTGAGTCCCCCAAAAAAGCGCACAGAAAGAAGAAGCTACAATTTTTCAGAAAATAAAAACAGGTAACATACAGAAGACTAGGAATTGGTATTGTGTTGGCCTTTTCAACAGCTACAAACTAGTAGCTAGAAAACAATGGGGTGATTCAAAATTCTGAGAGTAAATTATTTCTAACCTAGAATTTGATTCTAAAATAATTTTTAAATTATTTTAAATTCTGAGGGTAAATTATTTCTAACCTAGAATTTGATTCTAAAATAATTTTTTAAATGAGGATAAAACAGAAGAAAATATTTTGATGAGAGAGGTACAGGGAATTCCTAGGAGTGCAGGAAAGTCATTGGGCAGAACAATGTACCAGTGTTGACCTAACTGAGAGTTATTTTATAAGTCTATTAAAGAATTTATGAAATAATGCAAGAGAGAGGAAACAAGAGGCAATTCTAGGGAAAAAAGTGATTGTACAAGAAAAGAAAAATAGTTCAACTTCATATAATATTTACATAGTCATAATTAAAAAACCCTGAATATTAATTTAATCAAAATGTGCTTTTTTTTTTTTTTCGACTATTTAGGGGAGGAAGGGTAAAAAGAAATAATCAAATTGAGACTTTGGTTATTAAAAAAAATCTAAAATCATCATCTTCTATAGTATGAATTCAGTAATAGATAATTTCTAAAACTGAAAAATCAACAAAAAGCAATAGGAACATGTTACCTAGAAATGATGAGGATTCACTTTCAGAGAATCAAGGATAGGAGGGGTGGTGGGTGGTGCTATTTTTTTTTGTGGTGCTATTTATTTTTATAAAAATAAAAAGTCACTTTAAGAGAAATGAAAAGGAGGGAATTAGGATACAAAGGGGCTAGGATATTGGAAGAGTACATCTACAAAGATAATGAAGTCTTCAAGAATGTGGCTATACATGGGTCATTATGAAAGCTTTTGGGGTTTTTTGTTTGTTTTTGGTCTTTTGTTTTTGAGGCAGCCTCATTTTGTCGCCCTTGGTAGATTGCCATGACATCATAGCTCACAGCAACCACAAACTACTGGGCTTAAGCCATTCTCTTGCCTCAGCCTCCCAAGTAGCTGGGACTACAGGCACCCACCACAATGCTTGGCTATTTTTTGAGATGGTGGTTTCAAACTCCTGAGCTTAGGCAATCCATCTGCCTCAGCCTCCCAGAGTGCTAGGATTATAGGCTTCAGCAACCACACCTGGCTTTTATTAAAGTTTTGAGATACATTAAAAAATGAACAACATAGAATCTGTGCAGACAGAAAACCATGAAGCCCTCTCACCAACAGCAATAAGCCGAGCTAGTTGAATTGTACAGAAAGGATGCTGTTCATTGTGTTTCTTAGATGTGAAATAATGGACCATAACAGTCTGTCTCAAAACTTTTGTAATGACCCACATAATGACAAGACTATGAACAAGGAACTGAAATCTAAATTTAAAAAGATGCAACCCCACATCCTCCCTTCCATACCCTCCCTTCCTACACACCGGCCCACTCGTCTGGCCAGGGACTCTGGTAGCCGTGCGCCCTCCGGAGCCCTCCCTGCCTCTGCGCGGAGCCCTTATCCTGGCCAGAGACTGCTGGAGCCTTGGGCTCTCTGTGCCAAAGTCACCAGGTGGCAAGCACTCCCAGAACCATGTGCACCACCCCCCACCCTGTTACTGGATTTTGGTGTGCCACACTCCAGAGCTGCTCCCACAACCAGAACTCCCT
The DNA here is from genome assembly GCA_963574355.1 of Loris lydekkerianus. Taxonomy (NCBI): domain Eukaryota; kingdom Metazoa; phylum Chordata; class Mammalia; order Primates; family Lorisidae; genus Loris; species Loris lydekkerianus. Next base: position 66,602 of record CAUYPK010125521.1, read on the forward strand.
GGCTGGGGCAGCCCCAGAGTAGCTACACAGGGTCACTCCCTACAAAGATCCAGCAACAATAGAGTGATCCCACTGGTGTCTAATCTTGGAGAGACACCTCCCCAACTCTGAGGACGCCCAGAGGCAACGGTGAAAAACAATCATGAGGCGAAATCAACACAAAAAACTCTGGCAATATCAATAATCAGAGTAGATCAACTCCCCCAAGGAACAATGGGGCAGACACAGCACAAGATCCCATGCACAAATAGCTGAGCTGTCAGAAATCGAATTCAAAATCTGGATAGCAAATAAGATTGAATTAGAATTCCAAGCAGTAACCCAAAAGATATCTCACGAATTCAACGAATTGAAAGACCTAATGACCAAAGGTTTTAACACATTGAGGCAAGAAGTTGTAGCCCCCAAAGATCTGAGAAACAGAATTCCTCAGTAACAGAATGGAGCAAGCAGAAGAAAGGATTTCTGACATTGAAGACAAAGTTTTCAAACGCTCCCAAACTCTCAAAGAGAAAGAGAAATGGAGGGCAAAAACAGATCACTCTCTCAGAGAGCTCTAGGATAATTCAAAGAAAACCAATATTCTTCTTATAGGGATCCCCGACAGGGATGAAGTGGCTTCACAAGGCACTCAAATTCCAACTTCCACAGTTGCAAAAGGATTAAAAATGTCCACCAGACTCTCAAAAAGTTTATCAATATTCTCAATTAATGTGAATGGTTTAAATCGTCCCTCTAAAGAGGCACAGGTTGTCTGACTTTGTACAAAAACTCAAGTCAGATACCTGTTGCATACAAGAATCTCATCTTACCTTAAAAGACAAACATAGACTCAAGGTGAAGGGATGGTCATCTATATTCCAGGCCAGGTGTCCTCAAACTTTTTCAACAGGGGGCCAATTCACTGTCCCTCAGACTGTTGGAGGGCTGGACTATAGTTTAAAAAAAAAAAATGAACAATTTCCTATGCACACTGCACATATCTTATTTTGAAATAAAAAACAAAATGGGAACAAATACAATTCACACTGCTTCATGTGGCCTGCGGGCCGCAGTTTAAAAATGCCTGCTCCACGCAAATGGAAAGCGAAACAAGTAGGTGTTGCAATCCTATTTGCAGATACAACAGACTTTAAACTAACCAAAATAAGGAAGGATAAGGATGGACACTTCATATTTGTTAAAGGTAATACTCAATATGATGAGATTTCAATTATTAATATTTATGCACCCAACCAGAATGCACCTCAATTTATAAGAGATACTCCAACAGACATGAGCAACTCAATTTCCTCCACTTCCATAGTAGTTGGAGATTTTAACACCTCTTTAGCAGTGCTGGATAGATCCTTCAACAAGAAGCTAAGCACAGAAATTTTAGATTTAAACTTAACCATTCAACATCTGGACTTAACAGACATCTACAGAACATTTCATCCCAACAAAAAATGAAAACACATTCTTCTCATCAGCCCACGGAACATACTCCAAAATCCACCACATCCTAGGTCACAAATCTAATCTCGGCAAATTAAAAAAAATAGAAATTATTCCTTGCATCTTCTCAGACCATCA